>WNWK01000009.1:457500-717500 GCA_009830355.1 Cherax destructor
ACTAAACATGGAATCAAATATAACGACAAGTAGCTTTCTAATTCTTGTTTATTAGGAGTTTTTTGTATTTTTACCACTGATCTGAATTATTTCCCAGTTTCTCATTCTGGACATTTTTAAATGACTTTCAACAACTTAAGTTACAAATAGATTTATGGCTATCACAGACCCAGACTTAATATTTCATAACACCCAGCTCAAATAAGGTATTCTGGCATAATAACAGCTGGCTATAACACGAAAAAATACTCCATATTCACCATCACTAAAATCTGAGCAAAAACCTAAGATGCGAAAAGCATATAGGGAGAGCAAGAAAAGTAATAGTGCATGTTTAAGAGGTGAGAGTGTGGTGTTTACCAAGTGCCGACGTATGTCTGGTAGTGCTGTAGGAGGATCCGATTACCGCTAATTTTCAACTGTGTTTACAACTTCTCAAACTTCTCAGAGCGCGTCAAATCAAGCTACTTCTCAGTTCACAGCCACAGGGGCTCGGAGGCACCTAAATGGGAAAAATATTTTGCGATTTCTTCTTATATCAGGTGGGGAGAGAGGGGGGGAGCAAAATACTTATTGAAGCCTTCTCGGTCGTCTGGAAAATATTTTTGTCAGTAGGAATTTTCTCTTTGATTAGGAAGGAAATTCGCGTTCGAGCGAGCTAAGTGTCATTTAGGAGCCTGCGAGAGTGCGTTAAGAGCGGTCTTCTGCACACTCAACACAAGATCACCGCCCATAACCCCTCACACTTATCCTTTCCCCTGAACACCTTCCCCCACTCCTCACCATAACACATGCTCCACCAAGCATTCAGAATTCAATTTTTTTTACACCATTTAATTACCAAACGTCGAGGAATTTAATAAATATAAAAGGCACTCATTTATGCATCACTTCCTGTATATGACATTAAAACTACGCCTTAGTGGGTTTGAGGTACCCACCCACAGGCTGTCTGGCTAACTACAACCCATATTCCAGTTCCAGTCACACTGAATGTTCCAGTCATACTGATTGTTCCAGTCACACTGAGTGTTGCAGTCACAATGAGTGTTCCAGAAACACAATGAGTATTCCAGAACCACAATGAGTGTTCTAAAACTACAATGAGTGTTCCAAAAATACAATGAGTGTTCCAGAACAATAATGAGTGTTCCAGACCAACACCGAGTGTATAACGTTAAGGTTATGCGTCTTCTTGGTAGCAGGAATGAATGATAAAGCTTCAGGGTTTTCTTACTTTATTTGTGATAACGTGAGGGTACACAGGCAGTGTGTTTGTGCCCATGGCCCAGGAGGGCATGCCCATGCGAAGAAGAGACAAGTAGGCCTTGTGGACTGAGAATGTGAGAGAGAGGGGTCTGGGCATACCCACCCAGAGACCTGCCCCCTGGTGGAAACTATGGGAACTAGGCATGTAGGCTTACTGGCTACATTTTGCTCAGCCACCTACCCATGGTCAACCCTGACCATGACATACTGTAAAAAAAAAACTCAAGTCTCTCTCTCTTGCAAGAACACAAAAAAAAAACATATACACGTGGACATGGCAAAAAAAAAAAACCTTCCTACAGAGAGAAGAAAAAAAGGTGTGCTTCGTGGTCTAAGGCAGTGAGTGTCGATGGGCATCACTGCTCGCCTTCCTGCGTCTGGACAGATACTGCAACACAGGAGACATTGCTGAGGCTGAGCTGTGACGTAACAGAGTACGGTCTCCTATGGAACGGTGAAGCAGTCATCATAGTAGAAAAATAAACACATAAGCAGTATAATGTGATCCTTTATTGACGTTTCGCCCATGCAGTGGGCTTTATCAAGTCACAAACAGATCGTTTGTGACTCAATAAAGCCCACTGCGTGGGCGAAACGTTGTCAATAAAGGATCACATTATACTGCTTATGTGTTTATTTTTCCATTGTGTCGGTATTTTATACCATTTATTTCCAGTCATCATAGTAGTTGCTGCAGGGTTCACTCAACCCGGGGCACAACCTGCTAGTGCCCTCGAGTGAGGTGTCGTCAGTAGTATCGATGGCGTGATGATCCAGCGGTGCTCCCAAGAGGGTGCTCTTGGATGGATTGGTAGTAGAGACTTCAGAGAATTATTCGCACAGCTCTGATTATTTCCCGGTTCGTTGTAATATAATATATATGATATATATATATATATATATATATATATATATATATATATATATATATATATGGCACACCATCAAGCCCCCTTAACCCTGGAAGGCCAGTTTTTCCTGGGCTACCTTTTGGTCCTCGTGGACCACAACAGGGCAGGACTTTTTCAGGCAAGCAACTCAGGACATTTCTCGACTGGTACTGTCGCTGGGGCTGTCACTGCCGGTGAGTGTGGAGTGAGTCATGTCAGAGATGACTCAGGCGAAACATCTGGAGGTTGTAACAGCATACACCTTACTGCAGTGAGTGGGCTAGCAGTCAAAGTGACATCATCTTTGTGCAGACTGCTCACTGAAGCTGTGACACGAGGCTGATAGTCGCCTGCTGACAGGACAGGGCTACTGCTGCTTGACGAGTGTCATTCTCTTGACAGTTGAAGTTACAGCAGAGGATGGTCTAAGTAACTG
Source organism: Cherax destructor (assembly GCA_009830355.1). NCBI lineage: Eukaryota > Metazoa > Arthropoda > Malacostraca > Decapoda > Parastacidae > Cherax > Cherax destructor. The sequence goes on from WNWK01000009.1 coordinate 460,096, forward strand.
CACTCTGGCAGTCTGGAGGTGAAGTGGAAATGAGTCTTGATTGGAGAATCATCGCGGGTACAATTCAGCAGGGCATTACGAGCGGCGAACATAAAAAGCTTTCTGTACACAGGGCTTGGACGTTCGTGACTGACACCTGAGCTAAGGTCAGCTGTCAAGCGTGTGGGAGCAGAATCACACCAGGTGACAAAGTAACACGCATGAGGTGCTATACTGGTCTGGGCGAACGTACTGTGGTCCACACACAGCTGTGCTCAAGACTACACGGAAAACTGCACACACCTACTGCACATGCAGTACAACATGGCTTATTAGCAAATGACGCTTTTCTGTGCAAAAATCGACACTAAGCCATACACGAACATGTGAGAAGACTGAGGAAATAATTAACACAACATATATCTTCTCAAACTTCTCAACAATACTGAAAATAAAATGCTCACTGTGAAAACAGAACACGTGACATCATGACAGCAATGCCTAAGCGTACGTAATAAGGCAAATAGATTACATACGAACATAAGAACATAAGAACATAAGAAAGGAGGAACACTGCAGCAGGCCTGTTGGCCCATACTAGGCAGGTCCTTCACAATCCGTCCCACTAACAGAATATTTGCTCAACCCAATTTTCAATGCTACCCAAGAAATAATCTTTGACAATTCTACCCACTCATGCGCGAGTCCCACTCAAATCCAACCCCTCTCACTCATGAATTTATCCAACCTAAATTTGAAACTACCCAAGGTCCTAGCTTCAATAACCCTACTAGGCAGACTGTTCCACTCATCAACTACCCTATTTCCAAACCAATACTTTCCTATATCCTTTCTAAATCTAAACTTATCTAACTTGAATCCATTATTGCGGGTTCTCTCTTGGAGAGATATCCTCAAGACCTTATTTATATCCCCTTTGTTAATACCCATTTTCCACTTGTATACCTCGATCATGTCTCCCCTCATTCTACGTCTTACAAGTGAATGTAATTTTAGGGTCTTCAATCTTTCTTCGTAAGGAAGATTTCTAATGCTATGTATTAATTTAGTCATTCTACGCTGAATGTTTTCTAACGAATTTATGTCCATTCTGTAATATGGAGACCAGAACTGAGCTGCGTAATCTAGGTGAGGCCTTACTAATGATGTATAAAGCTGTAATATAACCTCTGGACTTCTGTTGCTAACACTTCTTGATATAAATCCCAGTAATCTATTTGCCTTATTACGTACGCTTAGGCATTGCTGTCTTGGTTTAAGGTTGCTGCTTACCATCACCCCCAAGTCCTTCTCGCAATCTGTATGGCTAAGTTCTACGTTATTTAACTTATAAGTGCTTGGGTTATGGACACTCCCGAGCTTCAGAACCTTGCATTTATCTACATTGAACTGCATCTGCCACTTTTCTGACCACGAATTAAGTTTGTCTAAATCTTCCTGAAGTTCTATGACATCTATGTTTGAATCAATTATCCTACCTATCTTCGTGTCGTCGGCGAATTTGCTCATATCACTAGTAATTCCCTCATCAAGGTCATTGATATATATTATAAATAACAATGGGCCTAAGACTGATCCCTGTGGAACACCACTTGTTACAAGTCCCCATTCGGATTTAACCCCATTTATGACACTCTCTGCTTCCTATTGGTGAGCCATGACTCGATCCATGACAGCACTTTTCCCCCAATGCCATGAGCTGCCACTTTCTTTAACAGTCTCTGGTGCGGTACTCTATCAAAAGCCTTACTAAAGTCTAAATAAACAATATCGAATTCTTTATCGTGATCAACAGCCTCAAAAGCTTTACTGAAGAAGGTTAATAAATTAGATAGGCAGGAACGGCCCTCGTGAATCCATGCTGGGTATCATTAATCAAATTATGGTTATCTAGATGGCTTCTAATAATATCAGCTATAATTGACTCTAGTAATTTGCCTACAATTGAGGTCAGGCTTATTGGGCGGTAGTTTGACGGTAGTGACTTGTCCCCTACTTTAAAAATAGGAATTACATTAGCCATCTTCCACATATCAGACACTACACCTGTTTGAAGAGATAAATTAAAAATGTTAGATATTGGTTCACAGAGTTCCATTTGCATTCCTTAAGAACCCTTGCAAAAAGCTCATCAGGACCCGGCGATTTATTTTGTTTCAGTCGGTCCAGCTGTTTCATAATCATTTCGCTAGTGACTGTGATATTACATAATTTATCTTCTTCTGGGCCTCTGTAAAAATTAATTACTGGGATATTATTAATGTCTTCCTGTGTGAAAACTGAGAGAAAATAATTATTAAAAATAGAGCACATATCATTCTCCTTGTCAGTAAGATGCCCAAAGTTATTTTTAAGGGGACCTATCTTATCCTAACTTTTGTTCTATAAACCTGGAAAAAACTTTTTGGGTTAGTTTTGAATCCCTAGCAACTTTAATTTCATAGTCCCGTTTAGCTTTTCTTATTCCCTTTTAACGTCCCTCTTAATGTCAGTATACTGATTTATAAGATGATCCTCACCTCTTTTTATGCGCCTATAAATTCCTTTCTTCTGCCCTAAAAGATATTTGAGCCTATTATTCATCCATTTTGGGTCATTTCTACTTGATCTAATTTCTTTATACGGGATAAATGTTCTTTGGGCAGCCTGTATAGTGTTAAGGAAACTGTCATATTGATACCTCTCTTCTTCACCCCAGTCCACAGTTGATAAGTGTTCTCTAAGTCCATTATAATCTGCTAAGCGAAAATCTGGGACCATTACTGAATTATCCCTACTATCATACATCCATTCAATGCTAAAGGTAATTGACTTGTGGTCGCTTGAGCCGAGTTCCTCTGTAATTTCTAAATTATTAACAAGGGTTTCCTTGCTTGCCAGAACCAAGTCAAGTAGGTTATTTCCCTTGTAGGTTCTGTTACAAACTGCTTCAAAAAGCAATCCTGAACTACTTCTAAAAGTCGTTAGATTCTAAATTCCCTGTCATGAAATTCCAATCAATCTGACTAAAGTTAAAGTCCCTAAATTACTACGTTATCGTGTCTTGTGGCCTTAACAATTTCCTCCCAAAGTAGTCTCCCTTGTTCCCTATCTAAGTTTGGAGGACGGTAAATCACGCCTAAAATCAATTTTCACACCCCTCTGAAAATTCTATCCAGACAGACTCTGTATGTGTTAATTCAGACTTTATACCCGTTTTTATGCAACAATTTAAATGATCACGGACATAGAGTGCCACCCCCCCTTTCCCGATACTTCTGTCTACTTGGAACAATTTAAAACCCTGAATGTGACATTCGGCAGGCAAGTCCCGATTTTCATATTAAACCATGTCTCAGTTATTGCAAAAACATCAATATTACCCGTACTTGCAACTAATCTCAACTCGTCCATCTTATTCCTAGCACTACGACTATTGGTGTAATATATATTTAGAGACCCTCCTTTCTCTTTACCCTTCCTGCTCATCTCTGTTTTCCACTATACCTATTACTGTCCTTGTCATCTAGTGTCACTAGCTTTCCACTATCCACCTTATTCTGCCTATTACTAGTTCTCCTACAACTTATAATATTACTACACTGGGACTTCTCTGTTTTCCCCCAAAACCCATACCACTAACTATTTCTAGTTTAAAGCCCTAACAGCTCCCTCCACTGCAGTTGCCAGTGCCCCCACCCCAGACCTGGATAAGTGAACCCCATCCCTGGCATACATGTCATTTCTGCCATAGAAGAGGTCCCAGTTGTCAATGAATGTTACTGAATTTTCCTTACAGTATTTGTCCAGCCAGCAATTGACACCAATTGCCCTGGACAGCCATTCATTCCAACTCCTCTCCTTGGCAAAATACCACATATGACAGGGTTCCCACCCTTCTTCCTAATTATGTCTATTGCTGACCTAAACCTGCTAGTCAGGTCCTCACTCCTACGTCTGCCAACATCGTTGCCTCCAGCACTGAGACAGATAATAGGATTGCTCCCATTACCTCTCATGATGTCGTCCAGACGGCTAACAATATCCTCCATCCCAGCCCCAGGAAAGCAAACCCTCTGTCTCCTACTCCTATCAATCAAACAGAAAGCCCTATCCATGTACCTAACCTGACTGTCCCCAACAACAACAATGTTTTACCTTCCTTTGTGTCTTTCGTCGTGACGCTCCCAGAAGTCGACTCACATTCATCGGGTAGCACGGAGAATGGGTTCGATGTTTCCACAACATTCTCCTGGGTCTTCGTTGTTTCTACCTCTCCACCCTCCTCTTGAGCCTTAACTTTGTCCCATGCGTTTTAGCCACTGTCCAGGTTCCTTTCCTGGCTTGAGGATTCTCAACAGGAGGATTACTACGAATCCTCTTGTTTTCCTCAGTCAGTCGCTGTATCTCAAGCTTAGCTACCCTCAGTTCTTCCTTCAGCTGCTGGTAGAGTAGCTCAAGAGAGGACATCTTCTTCAGATTGACAGAGAGCACACAAGACACGTCTTCACTGAGTTAAGTCAGGTCCACCACTGTTTATATCAAGAAGTGTTAGCAACAGAAGTCCAGAGGTTATATTACAGCTTTATACATCATTAGTAAGGCCTCACCTAGATTACGCAGCTCAGTTTTGGTCTCCATATTACAGAATGGACATAAATTCGTTAGAAAACATTCAGCGTAGAATGACTAAATTAATACATAGCATTAGAAATCTTCCTTACGAAGAAAGATTGAAGACCCTAAAATTACATTCACTTGTAAGACGTAGAATGAGGGGAGACATGATCGGGTATACCAATGGGAAAATGGGTATTAACAAAGGGGATATAAATAAGGTCTTGAGGATATCTCTCCAAGAGAGAACCCGCAATAATGGATTCAAGTTAGATAAGTTTAGATTTAGAAAGGATATAGGAAAGTATTGGTTTGGAAATAGGGTAGTTGATGAGTGGAACAGTCTGCCTAGTAGGGTTATTGAAGCTAGGACCTTGGGTAGTTTCAAATTTAGGTTGGATAAATTCATGAGTGAGAGGGGTTGGATTTGAGTGGGACTTGCGCATGAGTGGGTAGAATTGTCAAAGCTTATTTCTTGGGTAGCATTGAAAATTGGGTTGAGCAAATATTCTGTTAGTGGGACGGATTGTGAAGGACCTGCCTAGTATGGGCCAACAGGCCTGCTGCAGTGTTCTTCCTTTATTATGTTCTTATGTCAGGTGTGACGTCGTGAAGTGATGTCATGGGGTGACATCAGCAGATGGCCAGGGTGACGTCGTGGAGTGATGTCTGGCACACATATTCTGCCCAGAAAGACATAAGAAATAACCACCAGTCCTAACATCTTGAAGCCATCTTGGAGAGTGAGTGAGAGCCATTCAGGCTACCCCCATATACCCAACCAAAAGACTGTCGTCTTGCACCATTCCACATGCATCCACAATATTTGTTTTTCTCATATACCTTTTTACTTTTACAAAAAGAAATACAACTTTATAACTACTTATTTAAATGTGTGTATGTGTGTGTGTGTGTATACTATAACCTATTATATTGAGAAAATCAGGCTTGACTCAGCTTCTTTATAAGTCTTAAGAGTGGCCTGCCCCTAGGACATTATAAAGCAGCAATTGTGATTAATTCAATATAATTAGGTATTCCTGAGTAATTGTTACTTAAATACATCAATACATGTTAGGTCCTATAGCCCCATAACATGCAACATTGTGAGTGACGTCGTGAGGTGATGTCCTGGAGTGACATCGTGATGGATGTCATGGGGTGACATCGCGAGTGACGTCCAGGGTAACGTCAGTGGAGTCGGGTAGCATCATGGCTGACATCATAAGTTGACATGGGTGGCAGATCACAGCGTGGCTTGGGAGGTCTAGCTTGGTAACCCACGTGGCTTCGTGATACCTCACGTGGCTTCGAGTGACCTTGAGCACTTTGATACACATGACATGAACTGCGTAGGGCGCTGTGGCGTGGAGTCACAGGGACGCCACTATATTTCTCGAAGAAATTCGACAAATTTCGGCCTATATCTTGCCTGTACCTGTGTCTGGATGCCGAGACTTGCAGACAAGATATCAGGAGAACTCGTTGAGAGACGGATGCTTCTTGTGTAGGGTAATGAAGTGAAAGACAACTTCATTCCTCTTCCTTCCTCTCCTCTGGGCAAATACATCTGCTGTGAGGCACTGCTGTCACCATTTATATACAAGTTGATTGTGTTGTTCTGCTGCAAGTGGTGGATGAATGATAAGGCTTTAGAGGCTTCTTACTTTATTTGCAATGAAGTGAGGGTACACAGGCAGAGTGTTTGTGCCCATGACCCAGAGGGGCCATGCCCATGCGAGGGAGAGAGAAGTAAGCCTGTTGATTCTAGGATGCCTGGACGAGAAGTGAGAGGCAAGCGTGGGCAGGCTGAAGTGGATATGCCCACCGGCTTGCCCTCTGGGGTAAACTATGAGAACTAGACATGTAGGCTTACTGGCTACAAGTGTTCCAGACCCCCACACAGTGCTCCAGACCCACTTCAGTGTCCCAGACCCACATCAATAGTCCAGACCCACACACACTGTTCCAGAACCACATGTGTGTTCCAGACACACACAAGTGTTCCAGACCTGCATAGTGTTCCAGAGCTTTACTTTGTTTCAGAGCCTTACTTGTTGTGTGTTCTTGATGGATTTGTTAATAAACACAAATATAGCTTGGCTTAGTAACTTATATATTAGTGGAAAAATATAAGAAGCACTCAGGCCTGACCTGTTCCTCTCTATACCTAGCTCTGAACTGCGGCCAGTGGGCAAGGACGCCCACGGCATTCAAAGGGTGACTTATGACATGCTAGGTCAGCAGAATGACTCAGTAACGGTCTGATCACGTAGGGAGGCTGTGATCCAGTAACAGTTATGCTGAAATACTACTACTGAACTACTACCGACAGCTTGGCCATGTTATGTATGGCGTCCCGACATACAGCTAATACAAACTAGAGGCAACAGGCGTACGGCTCTGGGCTGATTCTATACAATGTTAAAGTACACAACAGTTGAATATTATAACTATACATAAAGATATTATCAGAATGGTAATTAATGTAATGCATTACAAGTATGATATATCACAATTCATAGGAATAGATAAAATCAACAGTGGGATATACAAGTCACAGCCTAACGTAAAGAGGCTGTGACTCAGTAACGGTTATACTGAAATAACTACTACTGACATATTGACCCCCAGTTCCAACTTCTGCTATTCAGTTCCAATGATTCTGGAATAGTAAATTTTTTTTTTTTTAAATTGGTTAACAAAACTATAAAAAAACATGGGTCACCCACGTGTGTCAGATATGCAAATGGCATAACTGAACAAAAACATGCAAGTAGAAAACTAAAAAAAAAAAATGTTGCATCGTAACAGTGTGCAATAATTTATTTAAATGTTACTAGCAATGTATTTGAAAGTATGCAACATTTAATGCTCTAATTATCAGAATGAATTATCAAAAATGAAATTCGCCAGAGAATAATATGAGTTATATTAATTAAGGGAAAAATTTGGACGCTCAAAGTATAAATTCGCACAGTTTTCCCGGACGTTGAAAGACTACCGCACTGTTGATAATAATGCTGCTTGTGGCATTTTATTGTGAAGACGTTACGCCCACCATTGTCGATTTGATAATTAATAAAGCTCCTAACGGCCGAGAAGTCTCTTCAATAAAATCCCTTTTATAAGCTCCATAAAGCGTTTTATTAATAACTTTATCGGTATACAATACCGTTGGATATACGGTACTGTGTAACATTTCCCTAAGTGCTATATGATTCCCTGAGGACCCAAGGAGACCCCCCAATTGCTTGGAACAAGAGCCCTTCACCAACATCAACACACAGTATCACACCCTATCATAGCCACAACTTGACAAACTAATCCATATTAAAAAACAACAAAATACATTTTGTCGGTTTTTTTTTCTTCCCCGTGGGATAATTGAAAAATAATAATTTATTTTTTATCGTTTATATAGTAGCACTATTAGAAAGCAATACATTTACGATGTGCAATATTTTTTTTTACATATATTTACAGGAAAAGTGCTGGTCATCACACCACAAACACCGTCAGTGAGCTGGTCATCACACTACAAACACCTTCGTCAGTGAGCTGGTCATCACACCACAAACACCTTCGTCAGTGAGCTGGTCATCACACTACAAACACCTTCGTCAGTGAGCTGGTCATCACACCACAAACACCTTCGTCAGTGAGCTGGTCATCACACCACAAACACCTTCGTCAGTGAGCTGGTCATCACACTACAAACACCTTCGTCAGTGAGCTGGTCATCACACCACAAACACCTTCGTCAGTGAGCTGGTCATCACACCACAAACACCTTCGTCAGTGAGCTGGTCATCACACACAAACACCTTCGTCAGTGAGCTGGTCATCACACCACAAACACCTTCGTCAGTGAGCTGGTCATCACACTACAAACACCTTCGTCAGTGAGCTGGTCATCACACCACAAACACCTTCGTCAGTGAGCTGGTCATCACACCCAAACACCTTCGTCAGTGAGCTGGTCATCACACCACAAACACCTTCGTCAGTGAGCTGGTCATCACACCACAAACACCTTCGTCAGTGAGCTGGTCATCACACCACAAACACCTTCATCAGTGAGCTGGTCATCACACTCACAAACACCTTCGTCAGTGAGCTGGTCATCACACACAAACACCTTCGTCAGTGAGCTGGTCATCACACCACAAACACCTTCAAGTCAATGAGCTGGTCATCCACACCACAAACACCTTCGTCAGTGAGCTGGTCATCACACCACAAACACCTTCGTCAGTGAGCTGGTCATCACACCACAAACACCTTCGTCAGTGAGCTGGTCATCACACCACAAACACCTTCGTCAGTGAGCTGGTCATCACACCACAAACACCTTCGTCAGTGAGCTGGTCATCACACCACAAACACCTTCGTCAGTGAGCTGGTCATCACACTACAAACACCTTCGTCAGTGAGCTGGTCATCACACCACAAACACCTTCGTCAGTGAGCTGGTCATCACACCACAAACACCTTCGTCAGTGAGCTGGTCATCACACCACAAACACCTTCGTCAGTGAGCTGGTCATCACACCACAAACACCTTCGTCAGTGAGCTGGTCATCACACCACAAACACCTTCGTCAGTGAGCTGGTCATCACACCACAAACACCTTCGTCAGTGAGCTGGTCATCATACCACAAACACCGTCAGTGAGCTGGTCATCACCCCACTAACACCCTCATCAGTAAGAAGGCCATCATAACTATTAATTTTCCCATACTCCTGACGAAGACAACACCGCCGACTAATCAGTATTCCTGGCAAACTCTCGATACACAAGACGACATACATGTCTAACAGATTTTCCAAGCCCCGTCTGAGGTTACACTGTAATGCTAGGTTTCCTGTGAACCTTAAACCCGAGACTCCCGTTCACCTAGTACTATATATAAACCAGAATGTTAAGTCTCCCTACACCTGATGCCTCTGTTCACCTAGCAGTTAGTTGTGGGTCATCCTATAGAAGGTAAAGATATCAGATTAATCAGACTATCTGAATCTTTAGACTAAAAAAGGTTCCCATTTATAATTACGAACTGAAGACGAATAGAGCTCTGCACTTGTATTTATGAACAGAGTTCAGCGCTTATAATTACAAACTGAAGATGAACAGAGCTCTACACTCATAAATATAAACTGAAAATGAGCAGAGCTCTACACCTATGATTCCTAATAACAATGATTAAAACTCTACACCTATAATTACTAATAACACCGAAAATGAGCAAAGCTCTACACCTAAAATTACGAAACAGAGACCAATGGAGCTCTACTCCTGTAATTATTAATAAAATTGGAGATAAACAGCTCTTCCCTTATAATCACCAATAATAAAACTAAAGACAAACAGCTCTGCTCCTATAATTTTTTTTCAATAAAAACATCAGTTTTCAATTTCGTTCTAAAACAGAAATATTTACATGAACGGCCCTGACAAACAATATTTTTTCCCAAGTAGTTTTTACTTAATAATAATATTCACAAACGATATTACCTCGGCTGCATATTTTAGTGATATTACAGTTTACTGGTTAAAATTTACTAAATCATGTGAATATTGCCAGAAATTAATTAAGCAGGATATTGTTTATTTGTTCCCTTTTTGGTAATTTTGTTGCACAGATCTGATATAGAAATTACAGTAATCCCCCTCGTATCCTTTAATCTAGGGGAATAATGACGTTATTGGTATTTTTGAGTCAGCTCACTTATAAAGCTCCTCCATAGAGTTCAATTTTTAGTAAATCAGATTCAAAGAGTGCATAGAAAATTTAATATCAGGCACTATGAAGGCCTCTCCATACGCTGTTCAATATTGGTTGTAGCTTTTTCAATCGCATTTACGAAAAATTGCACTATATAGAGGATCTTTATAAGAGAAGCCTGTATTACCATACGCCAAAAAAAAAAAAAATAAGAGATCGAAGAAGGTTTGTTGCTAAACTGAAAATATTTGCGATATCTCTTACTATATTATGTGGGCTGAAATAGCTTAGGTACATAAGGATGATCATCATAGTCAACATTATTTCTACTAATCTAAATGTTTTCACCAATGATCTGTGGTTGAAAAACATTTGTAAACATAGAAATCACATTAGATTAGTCAGCGGCGGGTGAGGCTGGGAAGGTAGCCAAGCAGCTTGAGCTGGGAAGATCACACAGTCAGATATAATAACACCAAGCACACATCTAAAGAGAGTCTGGGCGTGTAATAGGCAGTGTCAGGTTGCGAGATGGTGTCAGGAAGGCATACAACCTGCGCTTGTCTTCCGTCTTGGCACCCTGGCTCACATAAACACTGGCACCATGGCTCAGAGACAGTGGCATCACGGCTCAGAGACTCATTGCATCACGGCTGATAATTCTCATGGGGAATCATTGGATGGTTACTCTAAAATAATCAAACTTTATCATTAACGACATCATTTTAATTAACATTATTTAAACAGTGTCTTACTGTGTCTCATCAGTAGCACCCATCACAACCATCCACCACCACCTCCATAACAACCATCCACCATAACCCACAACCTCCACAACCATCCACCATAACCCACCACCTCCACAACCATCCACCATAACCCACCACCTCCACAACCATCCACCATAACCCACCACCTCCACCACCCACCATCACCTATCATCACCAGTCCACCGTCACACGCTTTCATATAACTAAGGGAGAAATCTCTCATTTTTAACACCGTATGTTATTCAATATAAAAAGCAAAGCCATTCATTAGTTTTGCAAATCTTCCTTGTCATCTGTGGTGAGGACACAGACTCATCAACCCAAGAGGAGTATCAGAAGGAGTTCCAGTATCCACCCTACATATTGTTGGTCATCAAGCAAGACTGTCAACAAACACGGCCAAATTTTTGCGAAAATATATGCTAGCAACTCTCATTCAAGGTCTGTTTTTTTTTTTCCTAATCTAGCTCTGGAGTCTGTTTGTTCTCTCTGCGGTAAACTCTTCCAATAAGAAAAAAATATTGTTGAAATAAATTTCTATTTTTATTTCTACTCGTTTCTTTCTGAAGAAAATTCTTAACAAGAAAAGTTGGTCTTCAGGGCGTGTTTTAACTTTTTTTTTATGATACGATATAAAAGCACTAGCAGCCAGGTCCTAGAGTGACCTAGGGGTGGGTAACCTGCGGCTAGGTCCTAGAGTGACCTAGGGGTGGGTAACCCGCGGCCAGGTCCTAGAGTGACCTAGGGGTGGGTAACCTGCGGCTAGGTCCTAGAGTGACCTAGAGGTGGGTAACCCGCGGCCAGGTCCTAGAGTGACCTAGGGGTGGGTAACCTGCGGCCAGGTCCTAGAGTGACCTAGGGGTGGGTAACCTGCGGCTAGGTCCTAGAGTGACCTAGGGGTGGGTAACCTGCGGCCAGGTCCTAGAGTGACCTAGGGGTGGGTAACCTGCGGCCAGGTCCTAGAGTGACCTAGGGGTGGGTAACCTGCGGCCAGGTCCTAGAGTGACCTAGGGGTGGGTAACCTGCGGCCAGGTCCTAGAGTGACCTAGGGGTGGGTAACCTGCGGCCAGGTCCTAGAGTGACCTAGGGGTGGGTAACCTGCGGCCTTGTGAATAAATTATTTTTCTTGAAGATTTTATATAATTAACTTTTTACAAAATAACAGACATTTTGAGGTATATCTAATCAAAATTTCTTGAATGCGGTCTTATTAAATAACAGCATACTTTAATGTGGCCTTCCTGCATAAAACCAGGCTGTTGGTGAAAGCTGCAGATTCTGGATGATCAGGAACTAACATGATGAACGTATAAAAGTCCGCTCTTCAAGATAGCTAAGAATTATTTGGTAATTCCCATTACACTTAAAGAGAGGGTCCCAAAAATTCTTGGTCCCTTTACATTACTGAGTTATCTGTGCAGTCAGTATGGTTGTCATTGCAATATTGAAGTTGACATTCACGTGTGCAATGGAAGAATGGCATGACGTTCAATGGTGACCAATTCCAGATGCTCAAATATGGAAAGAATGAACCCCAAAGAAGCACTAGATATGCAACAGAGGAGGATCACCCCACAGATCGAAAGGAACATGTAAAATACATGGGGTATAATAATGTCAGCTGACTTACCATTCACAGAACATAATAAGGTAAACGTCACGAAGGTCACAAAAATAACAGACAAGTTAATGAGAACTTTCGAAAAAAAAGAGTAATAATGCCAGTGGTAACACTATTTAAATCACTTAGTTTTGTGAAAACAATAATGGTATGCAATACCTACACACGTACAACAGTTAGGTATCTTTATTCCTAAACGTTTCGCCTACTCAGCAGGCTTCATCAGTCGAATACAGAGATGTTTTCTCGTTTAAAATGATAGTCAGCGATGATGGCTCCCTTCAAGGTGGCAGAAATACCAGAGATGGAAAATGTACAGAGATCGTTGACTGGGAATCCCTCAAATTACTTGGGATGTACTCTCAGGAAGATACTTGAGGGCTTTCTCCCAAATCAATACACTACCATAACAATGTAGTGGTGTGAGAGATATGGGAGGTAGTGTAAAACAAAGCCAGTGAAAAGCAGGGATGGCGTGTGCACAATAAGAGAACAATGTCTCAACAACCGTCAACTTTCTACTAAGTGATATGAAAAACACTGCCGGAAAAAAGTGCACAGATCAACATGTGTGTGATGGGCATATGGGCCAGGAATTCTAAATGAGCAGGCAATCAACAGAAAAGCCTGGTCCCAAGCCGGGATGTGATGTTAGGAAAACCTCTCGAAACCGGTAAGAGGCATAGCACTGGTATAAGGATATTTAATTACAGAGGAAAATTAAAACAGCCATTTTTACTAGTAGTGTAAGAGTTGGATTCCCTGGAGAGAAAAACACAGGGTGATAAGGTTAACCAAGTGTGCACCAGGGCAGTAAATCTGGGCGCAAATCACAGTTCGTGTTCTTGTATCGTGGTTTTCTTGTTGACATAACACTAATTAGGGCCTATCTTCAGGGAATTACTTCCGGCTCCATAATCTTCTACCTAACTACTAAAAATTTCTCTTCGACGTGAAAGCAAAATGTTTAAGCTTTATTTTTGGGCAAGTGTTGCCTGTTGTTATGAGGGCGATAAGTTTCCTCGGCTCTAAGTAACTTGCCATCACTTCAAAGCAAGACCCAAATGACAGGGTTGCCACCAGTTTCTAAGAATTTATTTTTTCAATAAACACTACGCTTGGCTACCAGCTTTATTTATTCTTATTTTTTAATTCTCCAGCGAACATAATGATCATGACTTAAATCAGTTGACGAGGTAAAAAAAAGAGTCAGGTCAGGGAGACCACGACGATACACTGTTAAACTTGGGGGTATCTTAGTATCAGGGATGTTCTGCTTCTATTTCTCCCTTTATGCTAGTGACTGATTATTTTTATCCATGGAATTCGAGCTCCTGGAGAGCGAAACGTTGCCACAGTGTCACATTCGTTGCACATGTCCTCCCCACCTTCCATTTTCCAGGCGATCTATGTCCAAGTAACGAATATAGTACATTTCTATCCACCTGTTAATTCGGGGGGTCATCGCCCCCCGAGGACGAATACCAGGCCAGGCCTTCTGATCAGTCAGGCTGTTTGTGTTAGCAGCAAGCAATCAAACGTAGACTCTACATCCCTGCTAATCAGAAACTGACTTGGGGAACTTATGAAGTTCCATTTTGAAGATAGTTAAGGGTCTTGGTAATTACCTTTACATATTGAGAGGCTGTTGAAAAGTCTTGGTTCCTTTACATTTATTGAATTGTTTGTATTCAGTGCAACCCTAATTTTCAATGAGAGTACATTGAACTTTTTGCCGACCCTCATGCCTTCGTAGGGAACAAATTCCTTGTATAGATTCTGAACTCATCTTTCCATAATTTTCTAGGTATACATTATGATGCATCACTCTTGTATGTATGTATAATATGTATAATATATATATATATATATATATATATATATATATATATATATATATATATATATATATATAATTGTGTGTGTGTGTGTGTGTGTGTGTGTCGCGCGTATATTAAAACTTCGGCCGTTTCCAAGGTAGGGTGGCCCGAAAAAGAAAAACTTTTACCATCATACACTCCATCACTGTCTTGCCAGGGGCGCGCTTACACTACAGTTATAAAACTGCAACATTAACACCCCTCCTTCAGAGTGCCGGCACTGTACTTCCCATCTCCAGGACTCGAGTCCGGCCTGCCGGTTTCCCTGAAACCCTTCATAAATATTACCCTGCTCACACTCCAACAGCACGTCAAGTCCTAAAAACCATTTGTCTCCATTCGCTCTTATCTAACACTCTCACACATGCTTGCTGGAAGTCTAAGCCCCTCGCACACAAAACCTCCTTTACCCCCTCCCTCCAACCTTTCCTAGGCCGACCTCTACCCCGCCTTCCTTCAACTACAGATTTATACACTCTCTTAAGTCATTCTATTTTGTTCCATCCTCTCTACATGCCCGAACCACCTCAACAACCCCTTCTCAGCCCTCTGGATAATATTTTTGGTAATCCCGCACCTTCTCCTAATTTCCAAACTACGAATTCTCTGCATTATGTTCATCCCACACATTGCCCTCAGACACATCTCCACTGCCTCCAGCCTTCTCCTTGTTGCAACATTCACCACCCATGCTTCGCACCCATATAAGAGCGTTGGTATAACTATACTCTCATTTTCAGTACTCTGAAAGTGTCAAGCTTATACTTAATACCTTTAGTATTAAAATTAACAGACCGCTGAAAAAGATAACTTACTCAATAAGAATAGGTCTGACGCCTCGTATTTATGCGAGGTCGTCAGTCCCTAATATCACATAAGCACATAAGACCTTTCTTCGTACTGCTCAGCAATCTCTGGTCTGAGTCCAACACCAATTAGCCAGCGGTCGGTGCTCTCAAAGGCTGACATGAGGGCCACTGGCTACTTACCTTCAAGAGTCCTTAACCACACCGTCTTGCCGTGCCCCAGCCACAAGGGGTGCGGCAAGACAAACTAATGAAAACACTCGTTAACCATTCTAACCAGAGTTCTGCAACGTTAAGCTTAGCAGCGGTCGCTGCTTCCGTGGACCGCAGTTCCACATATATTGAAAGGAAACAGTGCGCGGGTATATGACATTTTATTAATGAAGACTTTTCATCTATTAGGACTTATCAATTCATAGAGTAACAAACACGATGAGGGGTATATATATAGTGGTCGGGGAGAGGTCCTGGTGTAAACAAATGCTATTGTATGCGATTAGCAGGCCGAGAAGGTGATTGCAGAATAAGACTCAGAGGCTTCAGTCTGTGAACGATCCAGTTTTGAGCAGCGTCGTCTTCTCTGTATCAGTTGAAAAAGTCCCTGATAGACGAAACGTCTACAATACTAAAACGACAAAACCCCTACACTGTGTCATTACATTCTACCGTTACCCCCACCTTCACCAGCCCACGTCGTTGGTTCAGCAATACTGAACGGGTTATTTGACCCGCGTTAGTATTTACCTCTGACGAATATACTAACAATACTGATAACCCACTCACACCACTGAGTTCAGCACCAGTGGCTTACTAGAGGTCTAGAGAGCTCTAGTAAGCTACATGCCTTACCCTTCTGTCATACGTTTTCTTAGACATCCTTTTAGCGGCACCATTACAAGGCAGGCACAGCTGAACACGTCATCACATGACAAAAACCAGCCTCAGGCTTTTTCCTGACTAATACACTAACAGAGAAGACAAATTTATCTCCTGAGAAGGGTCCCTTGCTAGACTGAAAATGTGCTTTATTTTCCTGTTGAATATGGGGTCCGTTTTCGATTCCCGGCGAGTTTAGAAACATTGGGCGTTTCCTTACACCGGTTGTCTATGTTCCCCATCAGTAAAATGGGTACCTGGGTGTTAGTCGACTGGTGTGGGTCGCATCCTGGGACAAAATTGACCTAATTTGCCCGAAATGCTCTACATAACAAGCGGCTTTCTATATAGTATGTCATTGAAGTCAGCTAGGCCTGTATAGCTTGAACATGTACGTGTAGAAATAAAGATATATTATTATTATTCCTGAAGTATACCTGGAGAGGGTTTCGGGGGTCAACGCCCCCGCTGCCGAGTCTGGGATCAGGCATCACTATGGACCATCTATGAAACTAAAATTAGGCCTACTTGTAAAACCATCTCTAAGATGAGCATGAGAGAGCCACTAACCTGGAACTCGAACTTGGGGAACTGGTCGACGGTGTTGACATCTGTCTTGGGAGCCATGATGGCCCGGCACTGGTGGGCAGGGAGGGACTGCCCAGGACCGTCATCCTGGACCTCACTCTGCCTCTCTGCCCTCCGCTCAGCCCCTGCTCCCCTGGCGGCCTCCTGCGGCTTATCCTTCAGCAGGTGGGAGTTAGGAGTGCCAGAAGAGTAGTAGTACACATACACGAGGGCGCAAGCGGCGAGCAGGCCCAGAAACGAGAGCCGCAGCCACCCGCGGCGAGGCACCATCTTAACCATTGTGGCTACCTGGTGCTCTCGTGAGCCTTCACTCTCACAAGTCTGTTTTCTATTAATAATTTTGTCTGTTCCAATTTTGAAATTCTCTAAAATAACTCTTTATCACGTCACTACTGATATACACACACACACTCAGACTTCTGATTTATCAATATTCTCTAAGCACAATAAGATTATCACTATTCGTGGTAGGCCACCCAACGATAGCTGATGATAATCTCAGAATGAAGGTTTGAGATGGCGCCTTAAAAATGTTATTTGGGCTAGACGATCATCAACGTCAACGCTACGATATTTTTTTCACTTTCTACGGACATTTACGTCGTATGTATAACCAGCCTTAGCATTTTTTAATCTAGTGAAAATAAAATACTCTTCAGCAAACAATATTTAATCAGCTTTTCCAGACTTATTACTTCTTGTGAAGCGTTAAACTCACTTGGGTCATACTGCACAAGTATTAGTGGAGGCTCGAATCTTCGACTGTTGAGTACGAGGCTATGCTATGCCGAAGTACTGAAGTGTGATTACTATCACTTCAACAAGTCAAGTTAAATGCTGCAACTTCACGGTGTACAGGCAGTCGAGTGATAAATGATGACTTGGTCAAATTCCTCATTAAATAAACATCAGTGAGTGGCAACTAGTGGCTCTAGCCTTAATATTCCTCGTTAAACTGTTACTGTGGATTAACTTTAACACTAATGACGCGAGAGGAGGATACGACTCTCTCAATTAACGGACTAACATAGTCCATAGGTTACTCAGTATTTAAGACCAACAGGACTCTCGTGACAAAATGGAATACAATTTGATGTGTTGATACAGAGATGAATCAACAGGGCGTAGGCTGGAGTGGCCCACGGGTAGTGTTGACCCTCAATATGCTGTGTCAGCTGCGTTGTCAGTGTGCAGCTCAGGCAGAATCACAGCACCACGTAAGGTACAGCGATCTGCACACCACCTTCAACCTTAACTTGTCGCTGCCTCTCTCAAGGTTTATAAAAATCCTTTTTGAATTCAAAGTAATATTCTTAGAAGCTCTTAGGCGCTCCTTACGGCATTTGATTTTGCTGTTAAGTCTTCAGTCGCACGAATCTTGAGAACCATAAAACAATGAAAAGGTGCAAGTCGTAAACTTTCCCTGCTCTCTCCTTTTGAGAACTTGCCCATAAATCGTGGTCTAACTGTCCTTCCTCGTGACTAAGCACCAATTTCCATAATAATTCTTCGCGCCGTCTGTCGATGGACGTCCGGGTTTTCCAAAAATTTTTGTTGCCTAAATAATGACTTGAAATTGTTGCAGTTCTCTCCTTTTCTACAACTTTAGACGGGAATGTTACAAGAATTTGCAGCACAGGACTAGATTTCTGTACAATGAGTCGGATATTTTATATATTATAAATTTCTTATCAAACATTTGGTTTCAGTATCACAGATGATCGGTGTTTCCCGACACCAACTTCACGGATCACACATCACTATACACTGCCAAGCACAAACTTCAAAACGTTAACAAGAATTTACGATGTAATATAATATGAAATACTGATGTATACATAAAAACAAATTATAATCCAGATTTTTTCTAATTTATATATAAATTAACACCGATTACTTAAAATCCCCAAAAGTTAAATTCAACCAACAACAACAGCTATATAATAATAGGCAATATATTGAGCTACGACTTCTCACACTGCAACATACGTCTTCAATGGCGTCGTCTATGACGTGCCAACATGCTGGGTCAACTGTTACATCAGATGTCACTGGGAAAACGTTACAGATAGCTATTGAAGGTGTAGTTCGAGAATAATACTGCGTGGCTCCTTCATAAGACAAGGGTCAGGGATGTTAGGACGGTGGCAGCGTGGAGCGGCAGGAAGGAGTAGGCGGCAGCGCCATCAACACACACTCACAACACTTGGGTCCTCACACGATGGCCCCTCTCAAGCTGAGGGTCGACAGAGAGATAAAGAGAGAGAGAGAGAGAGAGAGAGAGAGAGAGAGAGAGAGAGAGAGAGAGAGAGAGAGAGAGAGAAAGGGAGATGACCGTGTGGCGAGGCGTCTATCTGCCTGTGTGTGTTTGCCTGCCTGCTTCCTGGGTCAGCACAGTATCAAGGAGGGCGTCACTGAAGGGAATGATGCCGCTCTATCCTCCAGCCGCCATCGATTTCGCTCATAGACGGATTCCCCGTTTCTCTTGTGGGTTACTGCGCTCGGAAGGTCGGCTCACTGCTCTCACCTCAACACACCAGCGTGATAAAAGAGTATCCTTCCTCCTCACACATCCGGAGCGTCAAAGGCCAGAAACAAATCAGAGGGAGGCTGCAGGTAGTGTGTGCTGGTGCAGCGAGCCTCTGGGCGTAATCTCATCGCCTCCGTCTCTGATGTTTCACCCACTCTTCACTTCTGGGATGCCAGTCCTGCAGGGGAGAGAAAATAACATTAGGGCTCGTCAAAATAAAACTTTTAAGTCGTGTCCGCGGACTTTAAAAACATTGTTGGGTGGAACCTCCTTCCTCTTAGGACGTCTGACAAAAGTATTTATTGGTGACGCTCATTCAATAACATTTAAAGTGAATTGTTTACAGTCAACATTAAAAGGGATGTACAAACTTATGCGTATAAACAGTTGTGCATGTGTAAATACATGTATACACTTGTGTAAATTCAACTTGGGTATTCCAAGGGTACCTACCAGGAAACTGCATGTTACTTACCAGGTATTTATGCCTTAGTTTCCTTTCTATATCAGTAATTTCTAGATTTCTTTGTGTGTGGTGATATTTGGTGTTATCAAGCAGTTCCCCAACCCTCTGCATCACCGACAAGGGTCATGCAGTCTTCCTTCTGTAAAGTTTCTTATGTATAATTTTTATTTTTTAACTTTCCTGGTGCCGTATATATGCTTCTGCAATCCGTTTTTCTGTGCACTGGTTTGGGTTTACGGTGCATAGGACAGTTTCCAAGGGAATGTTTGATGGTTGTACATATATGGTATATAATACTGAAAAGACGAAGAATTAGAAACATGTGCAACATCTGGGTATCTTTAGTAAACTGTAGACGCTTCGCCCTCCAGTGGCTTTAACAGTACAAATTCAAGGACATAATTGGAAGACAGTAGAACTATACACATAAGATGAGGTAATCAGTCCCTCAGCCTTGGAGTTGGTGAAGAGCACCATTGTCGTGAAGAGTCTTCACCAGCACCAAGACTGAAGGACTGATTACCTCATCTTTTGTATAATGTAGTTCTACTGTCTTCCAGTTATGTCCTTGAATTTGTATTGATAAAGCCACTGCATGATGTAACGTCTACAATAAAGTTACCCAGATGTTGCACATGTGTGCAACATCTGGGTGCCTTCTTTATGTTGTCCCGGTCCTTTATGGTGCCTTCTTTATGTTGTCCCGGTCCTTTATGGTGCCTTCTTTATGTTGTCCCGGTCAATTTTCCGATTGTTGAAGCTGAATTCATTAAACATCCTCTAACGCCGACACTTTCTTAAGCTCCCCACAGCTGTGTTGTCTGATCTGCACTTCCGTGAGGTTGCGATCTGAGTGTTGGAGATAGTTATCTCTTTGTTAAGCTCCTCATGTGCAACTAATGCGATATTTTATTGTAGCAACGTTTCGCTCTCCAAGAGCTTTGTCAAGATCAACTTTAACGTATTTTCATAGGTAACAGGATTTATTATCGTTAGGTCAAAGCAAACCTGAAGAACACTCAAGGATTTTCTGGTATTAACCTGGTACAATACTACATGGGTGTTCTCTGGTATTAACCTGGTACAATTTCAGGTACAATACTATTGCGTATTCTCTCCCGCTTTACATTTAGAGGTTGAAATAACCAAGAAAGATATTCGGTGTAGTTTTTCTAAGCAGCTGCCTATCTGTTCAGTGAATTCCTTTGTTATTTCTGATAGTTGCTCGTATACAAAACTCTTGTATGCCAGGATTCAATTCTCCACGTTATTTCCAGCAATTTTACATCTTTCGATTTTACCAGATCAGTGCAAGTGAGTGAATCTTTCTGATGTAAGCTTACTCCTTGTAACTTATTTAATATGTATACTATATTTCGGGGTCCATATTTCACTGTATAATGGAGTTTTAATGTTAGTTTCTATGAACGGCCATTAATGTATGGAACTTTATTTTTCATATTAGTTTGCAAGCCCATGATACAGAGTATAGGTTCACCTATTTGTGTTCTTTTGCGCTGATTAAATTTGCAAATTTAGTGATGGTGAAACTGCTCGCGGGTGCAGTATTCTTTGCACTCGTCCTCGAGTGCTTGGTGTTTTCGATGCCTCGTACACACTCATCTCACCGCTGGGTAGCTAGTGTAGGCTTGAGGGACTAACCATCTTTGACTAGTTACGAGTCTTACTACTCCAGGAGACCGGCCACGGGCCAAGCTCGTCTGGTGAAATTTTGGAACTAGTAATGTGCAAAGAAATAGGAGCAAAGTTTTTTCTTTTTTTCTGTCCAGGGATTCGATCTCACCGTAGCCCAGTGATGAGAGACGGGACTCGCACCAGTGGGCTACGGCCGATCACGTTCAAAACTACTACTGCTTCCAGTTTTGTACTCCTGTATCTTGACTGTCTGTTATGCAGAATAAACATTTCAGATAATGAATTTATCTACATGTTAAAAATGTATTATATTCATTAACTCTTATTCTGTCTAATATGGTTAATATCTGTAGTATTTTGGTTCATGTGTGACTTGTTTTATTTTCCCTATCAACTGTATTTCTGCGTTTCTAACGGTCTGTTCAGAATAATTTTATGTGTCCTTTTTGTCTTCATTTAGGAGGCCTGGTCTGGGACTGGGTCGCGGGGGCGTTGACCTCCAAAAGCGACTCTAGGTAAACTCCAAGTTTAAAACTTTTCAGTTTCCTTTATTTGCCACAACTCTTAAAAAACAGAATTTAAAACGATCCAGTTCCCTTTACGTGAAACACTGTTATCAATACATAATATCTTCCCGTTGAGGCTCAACAGGTATCAGTACTACCAACATATCTGGAGCTGGTTATCAGTACTACCAACATATCTGGAGCTGGTTACCAGTACTACCAACATATCTGGAGCTGTTACCAGACTACCAACATACTCTGGAGCATGTTATCAGCACTACCAACATATCTGGAGCTGGTTACCAGTACTACCAACATATCTGGAGCTGGTTACCAGTACTACCAACATATCTGGAGCTGGTTACCAGTACTACCAACATATCTGGAGCTGGTTACCAGTACTACCAACATACCTGGAGCATGTTGTCAGCACTACCAACATATCTGGAGCTGGTTACCAGTACTACCAACATATCTGGAGCTGGTTACCAGTACTACCAACATATCTGGAGCTGGTTACCAGTACTACCAACATACCTGGAGTATGTTATCAGCACTACCAACATATCTGGAGCTGGTTACCAGTACTACCAACATACCTGGAGCATGTTATCAGCACTACCAACATATCTGGAGCTGGTTACCAGTACTACCAACATACCTGGAGCATGTTATCAGTACTACCAACATATCTGGAGCTGGTTACCAGCACTACCAACATATCTGGAGCTGGTTACCAGCACTACCAACATACCTGGAGCTGGCTTCAAGGCTTTGTACTCTGGGAAGCCGGCTTGAGCCAGGCAGCTACCCGGCTGGCCCACATAACCCTTCACAAGCTAGCTCATGTGGCACTTATAACACGCAAAATGTAACTGAAACCTTCGGTAAACCCTCGTTTAAACTTTTAATGCCCGGATCAAGGACATCGAAGAGAAAATAATAATAGCTTATCTAGCATAAAAATAAGTTAATGTTCTGTAACTTTTGGTGAGTGATAAAAGTGCGAGAGTAATTCGGAAAGACTAATATGTGTAAAGAACTGAGAGGCCCAGTTGTCCAAACCATGAAGAAAGTAACCAATAAAGAGGGATCCTCAGCCTGACAAACCAACTCACGAATAGGCAACACAGCTTCAAGTTTGACCGAGTCGACCGCTTGTGCTTGCTTGTGTGTGTGTGTTACCTATTTGTACTCTCCTATATGTGGTTGTAGGGGTTGATTCACAGCTCCTGGCCCCGCCTCTTCGCTGGTCGTTACTAGGCCCACTCTCTCCCTACTCCAAAAGTCTTATCGTACCTCGTCTTAAAGCTATGTATGGATCCTGTGTGTGTGTGTGTGTGAGAAAGAGAAAAGAGAAAGATAGAGAGGAGATACAGCACTACATTTTACATGTTGTGATCACGTACTCTCAGAACGTAGTGCGGGGCACGTGGTTTTATTTTATGGTGGGTGGCCGGGGACTGGGTGGGTGTGTGGGCGTATAGTGGGAGCGGCAGGGGTAGTATGGGCATGGAGGGATGATGCTGATTGCAGTGGTGATGAGGCGGTGGTGGGAGGCATCTATAAAAGTAATGCTTCAGGGATAGTGTGCCCTGGCACAGCACCTGAACACCCAAACTCACCTCATAACCCCTCCCCCCTCCCTCCCTCACCACACGTGCTTTAACAAGTTGCTGCTGCTACTCTTTAATCCAAACTTAGGCTTGTGGCTTGGTTGGTAGCGTCCTCAGCTCACACACTGAGGGGTCCGAGATCGATCCCCTGCACGGATGAAACGTTGGACATGTTTCCTTACATCTGCTACCTCTGCTCACCTAGCAATAAGCACCCGTATTTCGCGGCTTATAAGGCTTGTTTTAGTTTCAATGGCTCGGCATCGGACGTAACTGGGAGAGCTACAGTCCACCTCACACCCCAAACTTATAGATCCCGTCAATGACCTTCAGTTTATAGGACGCAGGGTGGTTTTTGGAGACATTTTATGGGGAAAAAATGCGTCTAATAAGCCGCGAAATACGGTAGTTACCTGGGTGTTAGCTGACTCGTGTGGGTTGCATCCAGAGGGATAAGATTAACCTAAATTGCCCGAAATGTTCTGCACAACCCGAGGTTTTCTTCATAGTATGTCAATGATATCAATTAGGTCTGTATTAGTTGTATCATGTACTTATAGAAATAATAATAATAATTATTATTATTATTATTATTATAAGGTGATCAAGCAGAGTGGAGAGAGGGAAGGCAGGTGAGATACAACCTTTGAAGAGAGAAGCTACAAACATCAGTAGAAATAATGGATGAGATGGTTAGTATGAGTCTAGGTATATTATAGAAGGTAAACATACTGGATAACTTAATGCAAGACTAGTGAACTTCAGAACTGCATTCGGGAACTTTAAGAATACCTCAGAATTATATACACGGATCCTACACAGATGACAACAAAGAAATGAGTGAGATACTGAAATCTCAATATGACTCTGTGTTTAGCGAGCCACTAATCAGTCTAAAGATAGACAATCCAAACAATTTTTTCATGAATAAGTCTCAAAACCCTGCCAATGTATGCCAAATTTCTGACATAACCCTAACTCCACTAGACTTTGAGAAAGCCATCGACGGCATGCCCATGCACTCAGTCCCAGGTCCAGACTCGTGGAACTCTGTGTTTATTAAGAACTGCAAGAAACCCCTCTCACAGGCCCTAAGTATGCTATGGAGAAGAAGCATAGACACAGGCGAGATTCCAGTCACTGAAAACAACGGATATAGCCCCACTCCATAAAGGGGGCAGCAAAGCAATAGCTAAGAACTATAGACCAATAGCTTGAACGTCCCACATCATAAAAATCTTTGAAAGAGTTCTAAGAAGCAGGATAACAAACCACCTAGACTCCCAAAAATTGCACAATCCAAGGCAACATGGTTTCAGAGCAGGTCGCTCCTGCCTCTCGCAACTACTGGACTACTATGATATGGTCTTAGATGCACTGGAAAACAAACAGAATGCAGATGTAGTATACACAGATTCTGCAAAAGCCTTTGACAAGTGTGATCATGGTGTAATAGCACACAAAATGCGTGCTAATGGGATAACTGGCAAAGTAGGCAGATGAATCTTCAACTTTCTAACCAATCGAACACAAATAGTGGTAAACAGAGTTAAATCGGAAGCTGCACAGTACTCGCCCCTATCCTGTTCCTCATTCTCATATCAGACATAGACAGAGATGTAAACCAAAGCACCATAGCACCGTATCATCCTTTGCAGACGATACTGGGATCTGCATGAGTGTGTCATCCATTGAGGACACGACAAATTTCCAAGAAGATAGAAACCAAGTTTTCCAATGGGAAACGGAGAACAATATGATGTTCAATGAAGACAAATTCCAACTACTCCGTTACGGAAAACTGGAATACTGCTGTACATTAACATCCCCATTCAAGGCAGGTGAAATTGCAGATTTAGAGAATGTACAGAGCACCTTTACTGCACGTATAAGTTCCATCAAACACCTTAACTACTGGGAACGCCTGGAAGCACTTGACCTGTACTTACTGGAGCGGAGGCGAGAGAGATATATCATAATCTACACCTGGAAGATTCTGGAGGGACTGATCCCTAATCTGCACACAAAAATCACTATCCACGAAAGCAAAAGACTTGGCAGGCGATGCAACCTACCCCCAGTGAAAAGTAGGGGCGCAACTAGTACACAGAGAAAATACAATAATTGTCCGGGGCCCAAGACTGTTCAACAGCCTCCCACCAGCCATAAGGGGAATTACCAATAGACCCCTGGTTGTCTTCAAGAGGTAGCTGGACAGATACCTTAAGTCAGTGCCAGATCAGCCGGGCTGTGGATCGTACGTTGGCCTACGTGCGGCCAGCAGTAACAGCCTCGTTGATCAGGCCCTGATCCACAAGGAGGCCTGGTCATGGACCGGGCCGCGGGGGCGTTGACCCTCGGAATGCCCTCCAGGTAGACGATGCAAATCGGAGTATGTGGTCCCAGCGTGGCGTTCCCACCTAAATAAGCAAGTTATAACACCCACCCTGAGAGGTACTACTGGTGTTATAACACCCACCCTGAGAGGTACTACTGGTGTTATAACACCCACCCTGAGAGGTACTACTGGTGTTATAACACCCACCCTGAGAGGTTACTGGTGTTATAACACCCACCCTGAGAGGTACTACTGGTGTTATAACACCCACCCTGAGAGGTACTACTGGTGTTATAACACCCACCCTGAGAGGTACTACTGATGTTATAACACCCACCCTGAGAGGTACTACTGGTGTTATAACACCCACCCTGAGAGGTACTACTGGTGTTATAACACCCACCCTGAGAGGTACTACTGGTGTTATAACACCCACCCTGAGAGGTACTACTGGTGTTATAACACCCACCCTGAGAGGTACTACTGGTGTTATACCACCCACCCTGAGAGGTACTACTGATGTTATAACACCCACCCTGAGAGGTACTACTGGTGTTATAACACCCACCCTGAGAGGTACTACTGGTGTTATAACACCCACCCTGAGAGGTACTACTGGTGTTATAACACCCACCCTGAGAGGTACTACTGGTGTTATAACACCCACCCTGAGAGGTACTACTATCCTACTATACGAACTTGAAACTGAAGACTTGTTTCACTATATATTTTTGCACTTAGGCAGAATTGCTAGTCTTTCTTTCTCAAGAAGACGAAGTTGGAAGGTAAAGCTCGCTCTCTTCGCCAGCTCTTCTTCCCAGCTCTCTCACCCTCCCTCCCTCCTGCTCTCCCCGCATCCTCGCTCCTTAAGTCTCCCCTGCCAGTTTATCCTACTGGCGCCGACTTCCGCTCCATCGGCTGTAGGCTTCCGGTTTGGAAGTTCAGGAGCGGCTTTGCTCATCACGGTAATGGTTCGCCTGAATGGTTAAGAAAAACCCGACAACCGATCACATAGGTAAAAAAAAATAAAACGAAAATATAGAAATGGATAACATAAATATATAACAAAGGTACAATACCATGACTGGAACGATACACAAATAACCCGCACATAGGCGAGAGGAGATTATGGCGACGTTTCAGTCCGATTTGGACCACTGTAAATGGACTTGGACTTTGTTAATGGTCCAAGTCGGACCGAAACGTCGTCGTGAGCTTCTCCTATATTGGAGTTATTTATGTAGTAAGTAAATCTGGCACAATCACAAGACATGATCCTTCCCCCTCCCAAGACATGATCCTTCCCTCACCCTCCCAAGACATGATCCTTCCCTCACCCTCCCAAGACATGATCCTTCCCTCACCCTCCCAAGACATGATCCTTCCCTCACCGTCCCAAGACATGATCCTTCCCTCACCGTCCCAAGACATGATCCTTCCCTCACCGTCCCAAGACATGATCCTTCCCTCACCGTCCCAAGACATGATCCTTCCCTCACCGTCCCAAGACATGATCCTTCCCTCACCCTCCAAAAACATGATCCTTCCCTCACCCTCCAAAGACATGATCCTTCCCTCACCCTCCCAAGACATGATCCTTCCCTCACCCTCCCAAGACATGATCCTTCCCTCACCCTCCCAAGACATGATCCTTCCCTCACCCTCCCAAGACATGATCCTTCCCTCACCCTCCCAAGACATGATCCTTCCCTCACCCTCCCAAAACATGATGCTTCCCTCACCCTCCCAAGACATGATCCTTCCCCACTCTCCCAAGACATGATCCCTCACCCTCCCAAGACGAAAATGTTATTTAAAAAACTACCACCAGGGGGCTACACTTCCCCCAATTTATGAGCAGACATAAGTTACACGATTATCTGAAGAATCGCCCTTAAGTTTATTGTACGGAGAGGTCAAAGCAATACAAAAATGAACTCAGTGGAAATTATAAATAAAATTAATTTATAAAAACTATCATAATTTTACAAGGTTGAAAATACATACAATGATGATTGTTCCTCAAGTCTTCTTCTATTTTTAGTTCAACTGAGTGTTAACCGACTGATATGGGTCGCATCCTGGGAACAAAAATAATCTAATTTGCCCAAAATGCTGTGCATAACAAGGGACTTTCTATATAAAATGTCTCCGATGTCAGCTAGGTCTGTATACCTTGTACTTGTAGAAATAAACATTAATATTATTATTAAAATTTGAAGTCGATTGGATGAGGCGTTCTGAATTAATAAAGTTAAGCCTTGTATGAAGCCACTGGCAGACAAGAGCTGCGTACCTAACAGCGTGCCAGCTCTGGTATACACTTACAATATTTAAGATACACCAGCCGTAAAATATTAAAACTCGTAAGGTAATGTTTGACTTAATTTCATTTAACGTGATTTAACGGGAATAAAAATTTCACGCTATGTTACAGGTAAAATTGGCACATGTGCACCTACACAATTCAGTTTCACTCTCCCCTGTCCTCGAAGTAGGAGGCATCTTTCCTGGACGCTTGAAGCCAAGCAGCTGAGGCTCTTCAAGGTTATCGGACCAAGTCCAGGAATCTTGGAATAGGTTCTACATCTCTAGTGATTGGACACCTGCACATGCCAATAGCTGTATCTGTTCTGGTTACCGTACACCACCACTGAAAATTTATAGCCAATCACATGAGGTCATCTCGTGTTATGAACGAAATAAAAACGAAAAGTTGGAAGAAAAAAAAAAAAAAAAAAAAAAATTTGCCCCTCCACACATTTCTTTCTTTTCTCGACACTCCACATCCTTCATTATCTTCCTTTCCCCACTCCTATTTATCTCAGTCTTTCTCTCCCCTTTGCAGCCCTTCCCATGTTTATCCTCACTCCCTGCCTCTCTCAACAGTGACACAAAGTACACAATCCTACTATGCTGTATACAGAATACATATAGAAAAATGTGAGCTCAAATTAAATTGTAATAAATAAATGTCGATAAATAAACAGAAGGACCACAGTTTGAGCACCTCGTCCAACCTTCTGTTGTTTATTCATAGAAAAATGTGGTTAATTATAACATGTCTTAAGTCAGAATTCATGTCAGCTGAGCTGTCCCTGGGTACTGAAAACATCCGGTCTTACAAGAAAGTAGTTTTGCAACACAGAAATTTAACAAAATATCACGATTCCTCCTTTAACCAATTTTACTAAAACACCCGGAGGTAAGTCACACCTCACTGGCTTCCCTCAAAGTTACACCTCATTGACCTCCTGCCCGGGGTCACTTTCTTCTGGCCAGGCGCCGTACACTGGCCCTGCACCGGATTCAGCGCCGTCGCTTCTATATCGCCAGCGGCGGCGGCGATGCTCGCTGTAATGATGGTGGCGGTGGTGGTAACTATGGTGCAGGTAGAGCTGGCGGCAGCGGAAATAGCGATATCCTCGGAGTGGAAAGGTGGGGAAGGGGGCAGATTTACCTTTGACCTGTTTCGAGAGTTTCACTTCTCTGGTGGCCAGGCCTTCATTTTAGTTGCCAGGTCAACGAGACTGTTGCTGTTAGCGATCCTCTGGCCCGCGTATCCATCAAGGCCTGGTTCATCTGGTGGTGGTTGTGGTTCATCTGGTGGTGGTTGTGGTTCATCTGGTGGTGGTTGTGGTTCATCCCTCAGGAAACAGTGTTTACTGGCACGGGTCTTAATGGCATTAAAGCCTCTTCAGTTGTAAAGCATCAGCTGGCCTACACAAGTAAGGTTTTAACCACACCTCTCTCTCTCTCTCTCTCTCTCAAAAAAAAAAAAAAAAAAAAAAAAAGGGTCAGGACAATTGTGTTTCCTAAGATAAGCTCATGATATCTTTAGATTATTCTAGAGTTTAATTTTTTTATCCTAGTTAATGGAAATAGTGGCGGAATTTTAACCCTCATGTAAATTGATTGGCTATATTTTTTTTTTATTAAAGTATTCATGAAAACTGGTTTGCCGGACTTGAGTCCTGGAGGTGGGAAGTACAGTGCCTGTACTCTGAAGGAATGAAGAAAATGCTACGTTTCGGTTGGCCATCTGAGCCATAAAGTCAGCATGCTGCTGACAAAACAGTGACTGAATGAATGATGGTGAACGTATTTCCTCTTCCCTGTCATCTTACCTCGGTGGGAGACAGCCGGTGCGTAAAAAAAAAACCCGTTATGAACAAGTAATTATTGTATTTCTCGACTTTTTTCTCCCTATAATTGAGTTCATTTGGGTCTCACAAAAATATACATGCAAGTAAAGTGTACAGCTGCATTAAAGTGTTGAGGTGCCACACTAAGAGTGTTTTCCTGTCGAGTGAAACATTTGAGAATTCACGCTATTACAAATTACCGTTTCAAAATGACTCGACATGAGCATGTCTTATAAATTATATGTAAGATACGTAAAATCCAGTGTGCGCGCGCGCGTGTGTGTGTGTGTGTGTAAGAGAGAGAGAGAGAGAGAGAGAAGAGTGTGTGTGTGTGTGTGTAAGAGAGAGAGAGAGAGAGAGAGAGAGAGAGAGAGTGTGTGTGTGGGGGTGTAAGGTTCGCGAGCGAGCGAGAGATACAACTGTACACGACAACCACTTTTACATATCCTAACAGTTAACACGCGTCTATCCGCCTGTATACTCACAGGATGAGCATACAAGTTGGCACCCGGTTCGTGTACACGTGCACGGCCATACATATGTACACCACAAGCACACACGTGTGTTCACTGCCACGCCTCACCATTCAAACAATCAATACCATACTCGCACATAACATCACCAAGCATTGTCTCCTCTACAACCCGTCCACCTGAAGCACAAAACAATATCTCGCCTATATTCTTATGCAAATTTCTCTATATACATTAAGAATGTCTATAAGCATTTTAAATATACTAAAGACCCAAAACTTCAATAACACAGAACCGGTGTCAACTTTTGTAGCAAAAAAAAACCAAGACCCACCCAACAGTCAAATAATCACTTTTCATTCCACTGTTACAGTCATACATTCGACGTTCTTAGCCAAAGTGATATAGTGACGTTCATTACAAGGACGGGCCGACCTGGTAATGGTGTCTTTACCTCTCCTGAGGAGAAACAAAATTATTTTAATTTGAAGGATTTTGAGATGAATGATGCTTGCCTGACTCAGGTCCAGGCTGCCACAGTAGGAAAATTCTATAGGCTGTTCAAAGTGGCAGATGGTTGTAAATAGTACGGTGATACCAACAAATTTCAGTCACTTGTGTGCAGTTCAGGATATATATTAAAATTGAAACATTTCGCCATGAGTGGTATCTTCAGTATTAATTGAAATTGAAGAAGTCACTCCTGGCGAAACGCTTCCTTTAATAAATGTCCTAACAGTACACAAATGCCTTTATCCACAAAGTGGGGAAAAGGAGTCCCTCTTATTGCATTCCTGTCGAGGAAGACCATCAAGCAAAGTGGCTACAAGTGATCAGGAGACACAACTGGGTAGCAATAGACTGAAGAATTACACACATGTGCAACATCTGCGTAAAGATACCCAGGTGTTGCACATTTATCATCTTGTTAGTATTGTATACCATTCATGTGCAACGTACAACAATAGACAACACACGCCTATGTAAGCAATATTTTACCTCGGGTAAACCTAGCAATCCATGAACGCTGCAATACACCAACCACGTCTCCCCTTCACCTAATACACTATCTTCCTCTCAACTATAAACATAAACAGGTTCTTGATTTCCACGTTTCATGCGAATTCATTACACGTGAACAATATGTCGTGTACCTGGTGGCAAAAGCTCTCACTCCACACGGTGAGGATCCGGGTTCGATTCCCGGCGAAAGGGTGGAAACATCGGACGTGTTTCCTTCCACCGGTTGTCTATGTTCGCCCATCAGTAAAATAGGTAGCTGGGTGTTGGTCGACTGGTGTGGGTCGCATCCTGGGACAAAATTGACCTAATTTGACCGAAATGCTCAGCATAACAAGGGGCTTTCTATATAGTAGTATGTCATTGATGTCAGCTAGGCCTGTATACCTTGTACTTGTACTTGTAGTAAATAAAGATATTAATATATATTATATTAAAAGTATCTTGATAACTAAAGGTACCTCTATAACAAAAGTACCTTCATAAATCAAAATTAATCTATTTCCTTGATTTTGCCATCACTCGGGTGATGGCCTTCAAGTACGGTACCTTGATGCAGATGGCGGGCTCTTGATCCGAAGAACTAAGTCTTATTCTTTCTTGAATCGAACCTGAATGCTTCCCGTTCTCCAGGCGCTGTAAGATCAACCAGGCTGTGATGGATATGTGGGTCAGTGGGCCACCAGCAGCAAAAGCCTGGTTGACCTGGTAAGCACTAGACGAGCCTGGCCCAAGGCCGGGCTCTGAGAGTAGAAAAACTCTTGAAACTCATCGAAGGTTCGTATTGATCCCTCCAGTTTTAGCGCTTTCCCATAATAATAATAATAATAATAATAATAATAATAATAATAATAAATAATAATAATAATAATTTACCCTAAAATGTGTTGCACATCAGTAATCACTCCCCAGAGTTACAATTAAGACACTGACAATAACACTGATTAATGAACCTGCTCCTGGAATTTTATCTCACAGTGTACGCTCGTATATAATAAAGATAACAAATATAATATATAAACAGTATAGTTCGCACTGACAAACTTTATTTCTATTGAAGTCTATTTTATTCTTCTATTAACTTTATTATTATATTTTGTTGACACTTGACAGTCACCAAAAGTGACATTTTGGCGGTATGTTATACCATTTTCCCCCTTTTTGAAACTTATGTATAAATTATATTTATGTGAACTGGATCGAACATTCACATATTTATATTTTAAACACACAATTAACTTATTTATCCCATCATAAATACAAACTATATAAATTCACAGACATCGAGATTATCAAAATAATACTCGTACAATAATACATCTACATATGAAAGTGTCACTTACCATATCAGTGATGTTGAACATTACTTTGACATGAATGTGCTATACTACCATGGTATCATGGGCAGGTGCTATACTACCATGGTATCATTGGCAGGTGCTATACTACCATGGTATCATGGGCAAGATCCCTTACCCCTCGCTGCCCCTGTTAGCCTACAGTAAGTTGACGGTTGTGGGTCGCATCCTGGGAAATAGTCAAGTAGTACAAACGTCTGAGGAATTCAGAAGTCTCTCACATGATGTAATGTCTCGCTACGATGAGAGAGACAGAGTCCAGGACAAATACACTATGAGAGTCGCGGGGCTAAATCTAAATATTTAAAGTTATCTGTGCTTTTGCAGTCCTTCATAATCTCTCCAGTGTATGCTGAAGTGCTGTCCACCTGAAGATATAAATGTCGCTAAACTGTAGACTTGTAAGCTTCTCTCATCGTCAGTGGTGAGGAGTTAGACACATGTGCAACATCTGGGTATCTTTATTTGTAGACGTTTCGCCATCCAGTGGCTTTATCAATATAAATTCAAGGACATAATGTGAAGACTGTAGAACTATATACAAAAGAAGAGGTAATCAGTTCCTTAGCCTAAAGGACTCTAGGCTGGAATACTGTGTACACTAACTTCCCCCTTCAAGGCAGGCGAAATTACGGACCTGGAGAGTGTGCAGAGAGCTTTCACGGCACACATAAGTACGATAAGGCACCTAAATTACTGGGAACGGTTGAAGGCTCTTGATCTGTATTCCCTGGAACGCAGGCGAGAGAGATACATGATAATATACACTTGGAAAATCCTAGAGGGATTAGTACCAAACTTGCACACGAAAATCACTCCCTATGAAAGCAAAAGTCTCGGCAAGAGATGCAACATTTCCCCAATGAAAAGCAGGGGCGCCACGAGTACTCTGAGAGACAACACAATAAGTGTCCGGTGCCCAAGACTGTTAAACTGCCTCCCAGCATACATAAGGGGGATTACCAATAGACCCCTGGCTGTCTTCTAGAAGGCACTGGCCAGGCACCTAAAGTCAGTACCTGACCAACCGGGCTGTGGTTCGTACGTCAGTTTGCATGCGGCCAGCAGTAACAGCCTGGTTGATCAGACCCTGATCCACCACGAGGCCTGGTCTCTCACAGAGTCGCGGGGGCGTTGACCCCTGAAACCCTCTCCAGGTAAACTTCGTCTTTTTGTATACAGTTCTTCAATCTTCACATTATGTCCTTGAATTTGTATTGATAAAGCCACTGGATGGCGAAACGTCTACAAATAAAGATACCCAGATGTTGCACATGTGTCTATTTCTTCCTTTTATCGGTATTGTACATCATTCATGTATATCTTCAACGATGTAAATCATTCCTGAGGCGCCGTGTACGTCCCACTTTCTGATTCGACTTAGTGACACGTTTCTCCCGTATGCTGCAGTTTCATCACACTCGGTGGCTACCGCCAACACGGTACACAGTTACTAGAGTCAAGTGGCTGTAAACAAAACTATTTATCCACATACACACACTAACCACTCGCCATGGGTTCAAACCCCACCCGTTCCGTGGTTTGTTTTCAATCGTGTTATAAAAACTATTTAAACAATGTTAGGTAATCGTGTACACACGTGAGCGTGTAGTCAGCGTACATTAAGCTGGTTGTTTAGGTAACTTTGTTGCAAGATTTTCAGATTTAATTATTTTATACTGTATATTAATATTAATAATATGTTCGGTACTGCCAATATCAATACATTCAGTGGGCAAGAATTACATATGATAGCAATTCTTGGTAATTTTGACATCGTTGAATGTAAATGAACAAAAAGGCACAACACCTGACTGGAATAATACATAAATAACTCGCATATAGGAAAGATAAGGTTACAACGACGTTTCGGTCCGACTTGGACCATTCACAAAGTCACACTAACACAAAAGAGTGAGGGAGCTTCACTCTTTTGCGTCAGTGTGACTTGTAAATGGTCCAAGTCGGACCGAAACGTCGTTGTAAGCTTCTCTCTGCTATGTGTGGGTAATTTATGTACAGAATAAAAGCTATTATCCTAACTCAGCTCTTTTCAAAGGTTCCCAGGACACCACCTCAGTCAGTTAGCACCCAGCAACAGCAAGTGTAAGCTACAACCCAGGCGCCTATATACTGTTACATGAACAGTGGCAAGCAACAGGTGTGAGTAGACTTGCACCTACGTCTCAACATCATTACTGCTACCTCCACTACTCTTCTACATGTTACACCATCCCTCTTCCTTCACCTTTACTGCCATCACATCATGCAATGTTGCACACTTATAGCTCAGTGGTCAAAGCTTTCGGGGCACAACATAAAGGTCCCGGGTTTGTTACCCGAGCAAGATGAGACGTATGACTAAGTCTCTTATACATACTGCCCCACAGAATCCTCTGACTCACTTTACAGCTAACTACAATCACAACCCAAAAACTTAAATACCTTATACTTCTCATGACTGCCTTCCCATTTCTTGTCTCTCTCTCTCACGTTAACTCCTACACATACTTATTTGCGGACTCCAAAATAATGAGAAATAGAGTGAAGAGGATGCAAGTCGGCTCTCAGATGACCTGGCTCGTCATCAGGAGTGGTGAGATACAGGGTTCCTGGAATTTAACTCCAGCAGAAGCAAAGTTATGAAGAAGTGAGGTGGAGAAAGAAGACTGGTAACACCACCATGTAAGAGTAAGGAAATATTTACCTATATTCCGTTGACGGGTTTCAAGAGTTTTCCTACTCCCGCAGCCCGGTCCTGGGCCAGGCTTGTGTAATGCTTGCCTGGTCAACCAGGTTGATGCTATATTCTCCAGTATTCTCTGAAAAGTCACAGAGTTAAGCCCGTTACAGAGGACGGAGCCTCCATGTTCCCCCATTTAAAATACTATGAAGTAAGAAGCTTGGCAGACGGTGCAAAATATCCCAATGAATACCAGGGGCGTAATGAGTATACTAAGGGAAAACTCAATAAGTGTGAAGGAACCAAGACTTTTCTCAATGTCCTTCCTTCATACATAAGAGGGACTGCCAACAGAGCCCTGTCTGTCTTCAAGAAGGAACTGGACAAGTTTCTCTGGTTAGTGCCTGATCAGCCGGGCTGTGGTGCTTGATCAAGCCATCCATCGTGAGGCCTAATCTGGGACCAAACCGCGGGGGCGTTAACTCTCGGAACACACACCAGGTAGGTAAATAAAACAGGATGCAAGAAGAAGGAAGCATGGATGAAAAATAACAAATAAGGTACACCTCTATTGGGAAACACTAACATAAGGCTGGTCAAGAAGTGGAATGAAACTGAACACTGATAGCGTTAATAAAAGATTTCAAACAGGTGTTTCAAAATAGATTACGCACCTCACTTGGTCGTAAGTCGAGAGACAGGACGAAGAGGTCAAGTTAATTCCTGTTCCCTCCCAGCTCTCCACCGAATGCTCAAACAAGTACTTGTCAGGTAAATGGTCGCATGCAACGAATGTGACATTTTATAGTTGCATCTGTGTCCACTTATCTAATATTTTCTCGGAAATTCTACCATTATTACTAACGGGTAATTACCAAAACGTTATTACACATCACAGAGACACAAGAAACAATCTGACGGCTCTTGGGAGTAAGAGGAAAGGATATGTTTAACACTGCTATATTCAGGAAGATGCTACTAAGGGAAAGACACACAAAATCTGTGCTCTAAAACAACACTCGCCTGGACAGCTGCGATCGTTGACTACCTAGACAAGAGAGCTCTCGCAACCAGTTAGTCTACCAAGGAGTGACTCAGGATATGTTTAAGAATTATAAAACCCAAAAAGGCATCGACAAGGTTGACAGAGGAGGGATGTTCGAGTAGAGGACCAGGGACAAGGTAGCCACGGATGAGCCACTGAGATATCAAAAATTATTTACATATCCAGTCTCAGGGTAGTTGAAATGTGGAATGAAAGGGGAAGGCAATTCAAAACGCAGATTTAAGAGTAGGTAGTATGAGGGCCTAAGATGTCGGAAACCAGTATTGCCGCACAAGATTAAGCGCCAAGAAGATCATGAGCCAATATTTTACTCCAGCAAGTAAAACAAGGAATACACACCTCGGCGAGTACTATTATAAACAAAGATAATGTGACACTGCCAGAGAGAAAGAGAGAGAGAGAGAGAGAGAGAGAGAGAGAGAGAGAGAGAAGTGTTATCCTAGGATGACTCGTGTCTGGAACATGTTCGTACATCATAATGACATCAACGAAATAAGTCAGTTGACCAAATGAAATTGCTGGCCCACAGATGGCTCCAACTTGATCCTGTTCCTACATGTATATCTCATAACAGTAAAAAAGCTTTCAAATTAACTTATGTAGGTAACAGTTCTTAGCTTGTAAATAAATTTAGGAACGCTTAACCTAACTTGTAAAATCTTGTATGAAGAGAAGAGAGAGAGAGAGAGAGAGAGAGAGAGAGAGAGAGAGAGAGAGAGAGAGAGAGACAGAGGACAGAGAGACTGACACTCCTGGGAGAAACACCTACACTGCCAGAGAAAGACAGAACCAGAGATAAACAGAGACAAAGTAAAGAGAGAGCAGAGAACGCCACAATCTTAGAGACAAAACAAAAAATATGCCAGGGAGTGAGAGCGAGGGCTGGTTATCACCCTGGAAGACGTTATCACTTGCGCAGACATAACGCTGCGTCAGCACTTCATGACCTATCAGCAGATCAATGTTTTCTTTGGCCTCTCCACAGAATATATTATCATCAATGAGCAAACGGCAGTGACGCGCACATTCTCCGCGGCATTCAGCAAGAACTGCAGATTCTACTTAGGCAAATGGACACATCTGAATCCTTGGGATATTTAAAGCTTCGTTTCTGCTGGCCTGGAACTTTATGAAGCCTCACGATGAGGCTTAAGCTTCTGGACGGCGAAATGTAGCCTAAGTAAACATCTAAACATTACTAATATGTTCAATTACCTAAAGTGGTCCATACACAGATAACCCGGGACAGTCCAGGAGAACCTCATCCAATCCAGACAACCTCCATATAGGAGACAAACTTATGACGACGTTTCGGTCTGACTTGGTGAGAAACGTCGTCTTAAGTTTCATTCTTCTACGTGCGGGTTATTTGTGTACTGTTCCAGTCACGGAATTGTCCCCATTTATTCTTCCTATCGTGATCATCAACATACATATAACGCGCATATTTTCTACTGGGAGGTCTTAGACAACTATGTATGTAATGTACGGATTCATAGGCTCGAAAAATTACCTACGCTTCCCTCTACTACTGAAATAATTGCCAGTTTAAAAGTGTATTAATGTAAACAAACCACGGAACGAATGGGGTTTGAACCCATGGCGATTTAGTTGTAAAACTTCGGACCAGTGCGTAAGTTTTAGGACTCAATCGCCATGGGTTTAACCTCCACCCGTTCCGTGGTTTGTTTACAATCAATCGTATTATTATGATTTCGTGAGTTATGTCTGAAAGTAGAAGGTATAACGATTCCGACACTATGGCTGAAAGGATACAGGTGATTCATGACATCTTTAATGGATACGTTTCGGTCCTGGGACCTCAACTCCTGAGGCCCGGAACCGAAACGTATCCATTAAAGATGTCATGATTCACCTGTGTTCTTTCATCCAAAACTAGTTTTGGATCCCTAACTTGTGTTACCTTTCTTTGATATACCTTATGATGAGTTCTAAGAATTTTTCTAGTCCCGGAGCCCGGCCCTGGGCCAGGCTCGTCTGGTGCTTGTCTGGTCAACTAGGCTGTCACTGATGGTGGCCCGCTGCCCAATATTCATCACAGCCTGGTTGATCTGGCACCTGGTGAAGATACTTATTCAGTTTCCTCTTGAAGACTTCTACACTTATCCAAGCAGTGTTTGATATCTTCTGGTAAAATGTTGAATAATCTGGGGCCACGGATGTTGATACAGTGTTCTCTTAGTGTGCCCCCTCATAGCTACCCACATTATCAAACAATCTGTAAGGTGAAACAGTTCTCAATCGTGACAAAAGTCAAGACTGATGGACTAAAGGACTAATGGGCTAATGAACTGATTACCTCAAACTCCTCATCTTCCACCTTTCTCTGCATTAAACTGAAGCCACTGCGTTGGGAAACGTGTCCAGAATAAAGATACCCAAATGTTGCCCAAGTGTCTCATTTATCAGCTCGTCGGTTTTGTAAATCATTTATTTACAGTCTATAAGGTGCGTATACTGCTTGTCTCTGCCACAGTCACTGCAGAAGGAAAGGATCTGGGGGAAATGCGCATCAGGAAGCAGGCCCAGCACACTTAGTTACCTTAAAGTCATAAATTCAGCGCCAGTGTTGGGAAGGCTGGGCTTTCCCTCTAGCGGGAATGCAAGTCTGGCGAAATTCGCTCCACGTTTCCATAATGAAGCTGCAAATTTCACGGCATTTGGAATACTAATTAATGAATGGAGAGAAAAATGATCAGTTCTGTTGACTTGGAAAATTACCTTACTGGAGTGTATCTGATTTATTAAAACTTTTTTTAATCTGCAAGTTGAAAAAATAACAATTATCCAGAAATTAATTAAAAAAAACAGAGAAACTCAGAAAAATATTCTTGATAACATTAGTAATTATTATTTTTCGTATTTTACAAAAGTGGATTTAAAATATTTAATAAGAACAGATTGTAACTTTATTTTTCTCTGCATATGTTATACAGTAAACAAAACTGTAATACAAAAGGGAGAGGTGAGTATCCAGGTCTCCATACCTGTCTCTTGGCTCAGTAACTGCACGTGTAAACACATGTGTAAACACTTGAGTCAACACCTGAGTAAATACGTGTAGAGGGTTTTCCCGAGGCGGGACACAGAGGAGGCAGGACGTTCAAACACACAAGTTCAGACTAAATTACCCCTTTCAGTGCTTCTATTTTCCGCTATTTCCGGGAGACTATTCTACGTGACTAACTAATAGTCAGCACTATCCGCCAGACTACCCTGCTCACCACTTACTGGGACACTCATACTCTCTATTCCCCATTATGATCCCCCATTCCTGGAGGGACAGCTCCTAAACCTCCCTACGAGGCACTGCTCCTGAACCTCCCTTACCACAAGGCACTGCTCCTGAACCACCTTCCCACGAGGCACTGCTCCTGAACCCCCCTTCCCACGAGGCACTGCTCCTGAACCTCCCTTCCCACGAGGCACTGCTCATGAACCTCCCTTCCAACGAGGCACTGCTCCTGAACCTCCCTTCCAACGAGGCACTGCTCCTGAATCTCCTTTCCCACGAGGCACTGCTCCTGAACCTCAATTTCCACGAGGCAGTGCTCCTGAACCCTCTTCAAACGAGGCACTCCTCACGAACCTCCCTTCCCACGGAGCATTGCTCCTGAACCCCCTTCCCACGGGGCACTACTCCTGAACCCCCTTCCCACGGGGCACTGCTCCTGAACCCCCCTTCCCACGGGGCACTGCTCCTGAACCCCCCTTCCCACGGGGCACTGCTCCTGAACCTCCCTTCCTACGGGCCAATGCTCCTGAACCTCCCTTCCTACGGGCACTGCTCCTGAACCCCCTTCCTACGGGGCACTGCTACTGAACCCCCCTTCCCACGGGGCACTGCTCATGAACCCCTTCCCACGGGGCACCACTCCTGAACTCCCCTTCCACGGGGCACTGCTCCTGAACCCCCCTTCCCACGGGGCACTGCTCCTGAACCTCCCTTCCTACGGGGCACTGCTCCTGAACCCCCTTCCTACGGGGCACTGCTTCTGAACCCCCTTCCTACGGGGCACTGCTCCTGAACCCCCCTTCCCACGGGGCACTGCTCCTGAACCTCCCTTCCTACGGGGCACTGCTCCTGAACCCCCTTGCTACGGGGCAGTGCTCCTGAACCCCCTTCCTACGAGGCACTGATCCTGAACCCTTCCTACGGGCACTCTCCTGAACCCCCTTCCTACGGGGCACTGTTCCTGAACCTCCCTTCCTACGGGGCAATGCTCATGAACCTCCCATCCTACGGGGCAATGCTCATGAACCTCCCATCCTACGAAGCAATGCTCCTGAACCTCCCTTCCTACGTGGCACTGCTCCTGAACCCTTCTTCCTACGGGGCACTGCTCCTGAACCCCATTTCCTACGGGGCACTGCTCCTGAACCCCCTTTATACGGGGCTCTGCTCCTGAACCCCCCTTCCTACGGGGCACTGCTCCTGAACCCCCTTTCCTACGGGGCACTGCTCCTGAACCCCCTTTATACGGGGCACTGCTCTTGAACCCCTCCTTCCTACGGGGCACTGCTCTTGAACCCCTCCTTCCTACTGGGCACTGCTCCTGAACCCCTTTCCTACGGGGCACTGCTCCTGAACCCCCTTTATACGGGGCACTGCTCATGAACCCCCTTTATACGGGGCTCTGCTCCTGAACCCCCCTTCCTACGGGGCACTGCTCCTGAACCCCCTTTCCTACGGGGCACTGCTCCTGAACCCCCTTTATACGGGGCTCTGCTCCTGAACCCCCCTTCCTACGGGGCTCTGCTCCTGAACCCCCCTTCCTACGGGGCACTGCTCTTGAACCCCTCCTTCCTACGGGACACTGCTCTTGAACCCCTCCTTCCTAGGGGGCACTGCTCCTGAACCCCTCCTTCCTAGGGGGCACTACTCCTGAACCCCTCCTTCCTACGAGGCACTGCTCCTGAACCCCTCCTTCCTACGGGGCACTGCTCTTGAACCCCTCCTTCCTAGGGGGCACTGCTCCTGAACCCCTCCTTCCTAGGGGGCACTGCTCCTGAACCCCTCCTTCCTACGGGGCACTGCTCCTGAACCCCTCCTTCCTACGGGGCACTGCTCCTGAACCCCTCCTTCTCACTCACTCACATCCACTCAACTATATATTAAATCCTTATTAAAAGCTATCCAAAAATTATGGCTTCAATGACACTACTTTGGAGTTTGTTCCACTCGTCTACAACTTTATAGACAAACCATTGCTTTTCTACATCCTTTCTCAATCTAAATTTATCTAACTTTAATCCATTGTTGTGAGTCTTGTTAGCTATTTCCGACATGATATTCAAGTCCCCTTTATTCCGGTTTTCCATTTATACACTTCAATCATATAATTACAAATTCTACGTCTTTCCCGAAAGTACAAAGTCAGTATCTTCAGTCACTTTTTATAGGAAAAGTTTCTGATACATGGTATCAACGTCATCGTCCTTTTCTGTATGTCTGCCAACTTATTCATGTCTATTTTGTAATATGGAGACCAGAACTGAGTAGCATAATCTAAATGAGGCCTTACCGAAGATATAACCTATCATTTATTCGCCTTGATATGAAGAAAAGACTTTTATTAGCTTTATTGTGAGCACTTCTGGCTTTAGATTAATTTTAGTGTTAAAAATAGTACACATTTCTTTTTCAATAAGAGCAAGCTGTCCTACGTTACATTTCAATGGACTTAACTTTTTTCCCTATCCTTATTCCTCTAAACATGAAAGAAATCCTTTCGCTTGATCCTTGATTCCCTTTCAATTGTACCTTCAATTGTACTGTTTTTTTTCTTTCTCTGTTAAACTGAATATATTGGTCTATAAGGTGACCCTCCCCATTGTCTTTTGATTTGCATGTAAATGCCTCTCTATATATATTGTTATCCAAGATTAACGTTTCATGCCCTTAGAGGAAATGCAACCAAACAAATTACTTGTCTGGGTGATTTATGTTACCTGGCACCCGAATCGGCATGACAGTCTATGAAAAAATTAATGTGCTCCAATATAGAGCTGTTCATATTTTATTAAATTCACCATAATTCCTGGACACATCCTTTAAATGTTCATGGTGTAGTGGTTAGCAAACATGATCTACCACCAGACACACACGGGGTCGACACCACAGAATTTTTTTCATTTTCATATATGCCAGCCAGTTCTTACTGTAATAAATATTTTTCTAAGCATAAAGCAATGTATATAAGGAAGTAAATAAACACCCACCAACATTCTTTTTAAGTTACCGTTGTGTTGCAGTGCCTGACAAGCGTGAATATTCACTGACAGACACTGCAACACAACGGTTATCTTCACACTGACAGACACTGCAACACAACGGTTATCTTCACACTGACAGACACTGCAACACAACGGTTATCTTCACACTGACAGACACTGCAACACAACGGTTATCTTCGCACTGACAGACACTGCAACACAACGGTTATCTTCGCACTGACAGACACTGCAACACAACGGTTATCTTCGCACTGACAGACACTGCAACACAACGGTTATCTTCGCACTGACAGACACTGCAACACAACGGTTATCTTCCACTGACAGACACTGCAACACAACGGTTATCTTCGCACTGACAGACACTGCAACACAACGGTTATCTTCACTGACAGACACTGCAACGACAACTGGTTATCTTCACACTGACAGACACTGCAACACAACGGTTATCTTCACACTGACAGACACTGCAACACAACGGTTATCTTCACACTGACAGACACTGCAACACAACGGTTATCTTCCACTGACAGACACTGCAACACAACGGTTATCTTACACTGACAGCACTGCAACACAACGGTTATCTTCACACTGACAGCACTGCAACACAACGGTTATCTTCACACTGACAGACACTGCAACACAACGGTTATCTTCGCACTGACAGACACTGCAACACAACGGTTATCTTCACACTGACAGACACTGCAACACAACGGTTATCTTCACACTGACAGACACTGCAACACAACGGTTATCTTCACACTGACAGACACTGCAACACAACGGTTATCTTCACACTGACAGACACTGCAACACAACGGTTATCTTCGACACCGACAGACACTGCAACACAACGGTTATCTTCACACTGACAGACACTGCAACACAACGGTTATCTTCACACTGACAGACACTGCAACACAACGGTTATCTTCACACTGACAGACACTGCAACACAACGGTTATCTTCACACTGACAGACACTGCAACACAACGGTTATCTTCACACTGACAGACACTGCAACACAACGGTTATC
The DNA here is from genome assembly GCA_009830355.1 of Cherax destructor. NCBI lineage: Eukaryota > Metazoa > Arthropoda > Malacostraca > Decapoda > Parastacidae > Cherax > Cherax destructor. Next base: position 504,124 of record WNWK01000009.1, read on the forward strand.
TTCACACTGACAGACACTGCAACACAACGGTTATCTTCACACTGACAGACACTGCAACACAACGGTTATCTTCACACTGACAGACACTGCAACACAACGGTTATCTTCACACTGACAGACACTGCAACACAACGGTTATCTTCACACTGACAGACACTGCAACACAACGGTTATCTTCACACTGACAGACACTGCAACACAACGGTTATCTTCACACTGACAGACACTGCAACACAACGGTTATCTTCACACTGACAGACACTGCAACACAACGGTTATCTTCACACTGACAGACACTGCAACACAACGGTTATCTTCACACTGACAGACACTGCAACACAACGGTTATCTTCACACTGACACACACTGCAACACAACGGTTATCTTCACACTGACAGACACTGCAACACAACGGTATCTTCACACTGACAGGCACTGCAACAAAACGGTTATCTTCACACTGACAGACACTGCAACACAACGGTATCTTCACACTGACAGACACTGCAACACAACGGTTATCTTCACACTGACAGACACTGCAACACAACGGTTATCTTCACACTGACAGACACTGCAACACAACGGTTATCTTCACACTGACAGACACTGCAACACAACGGTTATCTTCACACTGACAGACACTGCAACACAACGGTTATCTTCCACTGACAGACACTGCAACACAACGGTTATCTTCCACTGACAGACACTGCAACACAACGGTTATCTTCCACTGACAGACACTGCAACACAACGGTTATCTTCCACTGACAGACACTGCAACACAACGGTATCTTCACTGACAGACACTGCAACACAACGGTTATCTTCACACTGACAGACACTGCAACACAACGGTTATCTTCGCACTGACAGACACTGCAACACAACGGTTATCTTCACACTGACAGACACTGCAACACAACGGTTATCTTCACACTGACAGACACTGCAACACAAGGTATCTTCACATTCACATTCTTAAAAAAAATCAATAATTAAAAATGTACACTATACAACATTACTAAGTCTATACAAAATATCGTGTTTGACGTAGGAAGTAAAAACTTTAGAAAGAAGGATTTAGACGGTGTTTGGAGAGAGGATCGAGGGGAATCTCTTCCTCCGGCAATAAATCGCCCACGATAAATCAAATCTCTTGGTGCTTAGTAAACCCGGGAGAGCCACTATATTTACACACCCACACGTTAACTTACAAAATTACCGCTGCTGTCGCTGTCTAATGGTAGTGTTTCCTTTCAAGTGAGAACTTATGGTGACACGCTAATGATGATGACAGCGACTGACCTGTGAACCTCGCTGGAGACCAGATATACATAGCCCCGCGCACCACCAAGTTACGACTAGTCAAACCAGCTAGTACGAGATTGTAGTCTTGACTATGTAAGCTGGCTAGCTGGTTTGTTGACCATGACTTGCTGGCAGGCTAGCAGTCAACTGCAGGGGAACCTAGGTTAGATGGTTAAGCGTACCGACTATCGCCGTCATTAAAGTTGAAATCTTCCATTATTTTCTATAATTCTCTTTGTCTCGTAGCAACGTCTTGATACTCATCTTATTCAATGGCTCCTTAAAGGAGATACCACTGATACTATGGCTGAGACCCGCTGATTTCCATCCTATGGCTGGGACTCACAAATTCCAGTCACATGTCTTGGACGCAGATGATTGCTGTCAGACTACCGGGATGCAGTTGGCCCCTATGGTTTGGGAGCGGCAGGTCGCTCACATGGTGGTGTCTTGTAATGTAAAAAAACAAAATGTTACTAATGGCTACTGACAGTAGCACATCAACAGCGTCTTCGCAAAAATCTGTTCCAGCGAGGCCGCTGCCGAACCTGAGACTGAGCCCAACAGCCAGAAAAACTCTAGGTTGGACCATTACTTCTGGCCTGTAGACGGCCTTCGAAGGCAGCTAGATAATCCGCTTTCATAATCTTAGGTACATTTTAATTTCTAGCAGATTAATACAAGAATAAACTCCCAGTGTATATACACTGAGAATAATACTTCTCCAGAATAGCAAATCACTGGATTAATTTTAATGACTCAGTCACTACCTCTTCCATTAATGTCGCTACTACTATAGCAGAATGAATGACACTCCCCCATCATGGGAGTCACTCCAACCATTTGATTAGTACTATTTCCCTATACTGCACGTCACTACCACTACTACTGCTACTACTACCACTACCGTATAAAGCCACTGCAATAACAAAGACGTTATTGCTAACTTATTATGAAAGCAAGTTCTTCTGCCGAATACAAAGGTGACTACAATACTGGAGCCAGATGAAGATATTGAAGTGTTGAGTCCCTCAGCCTTGACACAAGTTGTGCAGTTGTACACCGGTGATCAACGCCATGGAACAACAACTATCAAGGCTGACAGCTTGAACACCTCAATCTCTCCAACTGTCGACAGTATTTTAGCCACTTTTGTATTCAACTCAAGAAACCTGCTGCGCAGGCGAAACGTTTCGGAATTAAGGATACAAATATGTTACACACATATCTTATTTATAAGCCAGACTGGCTGGCTTTCCTGGGTTAACCTTGGACCTAGGTAAGGTTTGTCAGGAAACAAGTGTTCCCTGACTCGGGTCTTAGTCATATGATGACCTGCAGCTGAAATTTTTGGTTATCTGACCGAGGCCTTCCGCTGGCTTACCGGACCACCCCTTTAAAAATTATGGTGAACCTAGGTTAAGAACTCTCCGAGCTAAATTATTATTTTAAAGAACAGAAGAGTGACACAAAATCAGGTACGTAAAACATGCAGTCTGTAAACACACCTGTACAAACATTTATAAACATCTTTGGGAACAGCTGTGGCAGCGAGCACCTGCACACATGTTCAGCCTCATATTGTACTGGTGCAGTGAGCCAATATGAATAAAACAATATAGAAAATACTGATATTAATATATAAATATGCAACAGCAATACTGGCAGTGGCAGCACCACCATCATATAGCCCCCCCCCACCACCGCAACCACTACTATTACCACCACCACTATTGCTACCACAACCACCACTATTGCTACCACAACCACCACTATTGCTACCACAACCACCACTATTGCTACCACAATCACCACCGCTACTGTTACCACTACTTCCACCACCACCACAACCAATCACTACCATCACAACCACCACTACTACTACTACTACGACTCCCACGACAACCACCACCACCTCATCTCTCACGTTGGAGACTAAATCACGTGCCACAAAACGCTATTTTCGTAGCTAGTAACTTACAATATTGCTATCTGGTATCAAAATACATAACTACGTGCGATTGTTGAAGAATTTAACACGTGCATCTATCTAAAGATATTTTGCCAACTCGTGGCTTCATCAGTTCCACAGAGATGATATACGAAGAAGCTGAAGTTGAGGTAATCAGTCCCAGCAGCCGGTATTCATAGTTCAGTCTTGAGGGAAGTCTCAATGAAGATACTCAGATGTTGTATACATGTCTAATTCCTCATCTAGTCGCTACTGTATTGATACATATTATTGTAGTGATATGTAGTGTTATCATTGTATAAGGGCAAGAGACACCTCGCGAATACAATACACCAGATACTGATACCATCAAAGTTAGCCTATACTCACCTAGGCCGATACTGATACCATTAAAGTTAGCCTATATTAACTTTTAGACAGGTACTGATACCATTAAAGTTAGCCTATATTAACTTTGAGGCTGGTACTGATACCATCAAAGTTAGCCTATACTCACCTACGCGGCTACTGATACCATTAAAGTTAGTGTATACTCAGCCATACCAATACCTTGACACACCCATAGTTTCAGAGCTTCTGATAAACACTAAGAACACTAGCAACATACTGTGATAGTATGCAATACGGACAAGTTGATGAATAAGACACCTGTGCAACACTTGGGCATCTCTATTGCCTCAAGTGTTGCACATGTGTCTTCCTCAAGAACACTAGCAACAATTCTTCCTCCGTCTTCCATCCCTACTTTCTTCCTATCTTCCATCTCTCATTTTTTCTTTCCTATCATCCGTATCTCCTTTCTTCCTGCCTATCTTCCATCTCTCCTTTCTTCTTGTCTTTCATCTCTCCTTTTCTTCCATCTCTCCTTTCTTCTTGTCTTCCATCTCTCCTTTCTTCTTGTCTTCCATCTCTCTTTCTTTCCTGTCTTCCATCTCTCTTTCTTTCCTGTCTTCCATCTCTTTCTTCCTTCCTATCTTTCATCTCTTTCTTCCTTCTTATCTTCCATCTCTTTCTTCCTTCCTATCTTCCATCTTTCTTCCTTCATGTCTTCCATCTCTCCCTCCTTCCTGTCTTCCATCTATTCTTCCTTCCTATCTTCCATCTTTCTTCCTTCCTAGGACCTCCCGACACTTACCTCCCCTTCCTTCCTCCAACCCTCCCAGTGGTACGGGAAGAGCCAAGTGGCTAGCACCACTTTTATTAATGACTCTAAAAATAAAGGTGCCTCTTGTTTTACTTCCTGGCAAAGACGCTGGAAAACAAGTCGCAAACATTATTCGACTTGTTTATGAGCGAGTTTATTTAATGAACAAACAAAGCAACAAATAGAGGGAGTGAATAAACAATTCTTGCACCAAAAAATCTAAATAAAAAATCACTCCCAAACTGGACAATTTAAAGAAAATCTTTACACATTTTTTTTAAGTATGATCAGTTTTGTGCGATATCAATCCATATTGATGAATAAACCATACCACGGGCGGGGATAGAACCCGCTGTCAGAGAGTCTGACCGTGGGTTCTATCCCCACCAGTGGTATGGTTTGTTTGTAATCGTGTCATTACGATTTCGTGAGTCATTGATAAATAAATCATGAATCATACGAATAAAATCATACGTTTCGTGCAGAAGACTTGGACTGGGTCGTGGGGGCGTTGAACCCCGGAACACCCTCCAGGTAGGCAGACCACGGATTGTAAATAACCCAAGAAAGCACCGGGACTCCTTCGGTTGTAGTCCTTTGGTCCTTCCCTAGTAAGTGAGCCACAACATTTAACTCCTCAGTTGTTATGAGACTTGCCAATACGTGTCGACCCGTCCAAGATTCGAATCCTGGTGCTTGAGGTTGTAAGCCGAACGTTCTACCACTCAGCCGGTTCCGGGAGTAGAAAAACTCTGGGAACTCATCAAAGATGTATCAAAAGTATACTAAGTATCGTTCAGCAGTTATGCTAACAAAATAAAAGTTACTTTGCACTCGGACTGGTAAAATAACCTTATCTTAGAGATGCTGTTGTAGGTTATACAAATACATGAGTAGGTGTGGGTGGTTGTGAATTGAACTTGCCTAGCATGGGTCAGTAGGCTTGATGCAGTGCTCCTTTATGTTCTTAAAAAATCTAAACAATAATATTGCTGATGACATTATTATAACACTCTCCAGGTTACTTTTGACAACGTCTCATCCAGTGTGAAGTAAGATACTAGTGCACTGATAGGATATTTTACTGAGAAAACGTTTCGTCATGAATGATTTCTTCAGGACCGATGAAACAATTGTGGCGAAACGTTTCCTTAATAAAATACTAATACCGTACATGTGCCTAATTTCCTTAGTATTGTGTACCATGTCTTACCCTCCTCATCCAGTGTTTTATAACCATGCGAAATAAGGTCGTAGGTAAGAATACTTATGGTAAAAGGACACGAGTGCAACTAATGTGATATTTTATCGTGGCAACGTTTCACTCTCTAGGATCTTTGTTAAGCAGTTACGTTACGTAACGAATAATAGTGAATGTGCTTCCTTCTCTTGGTCACTCTTATTCTGGTGGAAAACTGACGCAGTGGTATATATATTTTTTTACCTTTTTAAGAGGCGACGACTCTGTGATAGTTTAGTGTTATCACTTGAAATATATTTCCTATTAAAATTAAAAAGATGCGGTGAGTGGGCGCACTCTGAGTTACTTTTATTTTTGTCGTAAAAAAAAAAAAAAGCTAAAATCATGTTTCGTTGAAGGTAGACGAGTTGCTTATTTCTCCAGTGTGGTGTGTTCAAGGTCAGTGTGGTGTGTTCAAGGTCAGTGTGGTGTGTTCAAGGTCAGTGTGGTGTGTTCAAGGTCAGTGTGGTGTGTTCAAGGTCAGTGTGGTGTGTTCAAGGTCAGTGTGATGTGTTCAAGGTCAGTGTGGTGTGTTCAAGGTCAGTGTAGTGTGTTCAAGGTCAGTGTGGTGTGTTCAAGGTCAGTGTGGTGTGTTCAAGGTCAGTGTGGTGTGTTCAAGACAAATGTAGTGTCAAAAATAGTGTAGTGTTCAGTCCCAAAACTTCTAATTGACATTACAATACAAAAAAAAAAAATTCCTGAATGAGTCTTCTTGCAGAAAACACTACAACGATTTACATTTTCCTTGTGGTGAGAGCTGGGCCTAAACAACAGCCATAGTGATTAGGTCATCAAGAATAAGACGCGGTCTGGGACCAGGTCGCTGGGGCGATGACCCCAGGAATCAACAACAAATTAACAAAAGGTGGACAAAATCGAGCATTCAAAAGCAAATGTACAGGATACTCTGAGGAATTGGCAGGATAGATCGAGAAAGATTGAAATACGAAAATCAGGAACCATGGGACATAAATGGAGACAGAACAAGCGATTCACAAGGAAGTTAGAAGGTATTGTCTCATGGTAGTAGGGACGAGGAATTTAGTGGAAGTGATGCGGACAAACATCCATTCACAGCTTTACAAGTAGGTATGACAGGGTTCAGAGCTCAGAAACTAACAATACCGGTCACTGAAGGGGTAACAGGTGGCCCTCAGGACCAGGAGCTTTCTCCCAACAAAGATTACGATGCATGTCTACATACATCCATACATATATTCTTGCATATAAACTCACTTGAAATATACACAGAAGTATCATAAGAGTCTTTTCAGATTGTTTATTTCCGCTAGCATATAGTGCCCTGGGGTATCCCAGATAATCACATTCAATCCCAAGGAACGTAACTCCAACTCTTTGGATCAAAAGCCCTTCACCGGTGTCAAGGCACCTCCCTGGAATAGCTCACCAAGTAAAAAGATGAAATGAGCTACAAAAAAACGAGACAATCAATAATTTGTTTGTACTGAACACTTAGGGTAACATGAACATGGGCTTCCACAGTACTTAGGTTCAAGTCAAACCTTCGATGCTCCTGTAGCTGGTGAACCTTCAATGGTATACTTCACAATATCCTGAGTTCCACATTGCCCTAAAGTCTCCCAGGTCAGGTTGACACTATTCCAGTCCCCAGCTCAGGCTGACACTACTCCACTCTTCCAGCTCAGGTTGACACTACTCCACTCTCCCAGCTCAGGTTGACACTACTCCACTCTCCCAGCTCAGGTTGACACTACTCCACTCTCCCAGCTCAGGTTGACACTACTCCACTCTCCCAGCTCAGGTTGACACTACTCCACTCTCCCAGCTCAGGTTGACACTACTCCACTCTCCCAGCTCAGGTTGACACTACTCAAGTCTCCCAGCTCAGGCAATAAATTTCAACACATGTATGAGCACCATCCTGCGGGATGGAATATGACAAGGAAACATAGCTAGTTTTCACTCACACTGTGTAACTATCACATAAAATAGGGAAGCAGCACACTGCTAATATATCCAACTTTCCTAAATATAAAAAAAATATTTCCGTCTCGTCCCCACAACACAGTCCTGAAGAGACCCTCAATGTATGCAAGGGTAATGACAGCTATTTTTCCAGGCGAGGGAGATGAGGGGAAGTGATGGGAAGGGGGAAGTGTGTTGGAGAGGTGTGGGGTATTGGAGAGGGGGAAATGGGGGTTTCCGGCTGGCTGGGGGTTAGAGAATAATTTTTTTATTTTGTTTAGCAAAATTGGACACATCAGCAATGTGCTGCTAGTTATGTTTTCCCTGTCATATTCCATCATAAAAGATGTATGGAAGGCTTCTGTAGGGCAATGAGTTTGTCATTCCAGTAAGAGCTCAGCAACTACAGGGAGCTTCGAAGGTTTCCTTTCCAGCAGAGCTGGAGTTACTATTACTTGGGAATTGTCATCTTTCAGGATGGCCTATCCCATACATATTAGAATGGAATAAGGATGAGTAAAGGACATTACATGACGAAACTTTAGATAAGGATTGCGGCAGGGGAATAGGACAAGGCTAGGATAAGGGTGTTAGGAGAAAGTGATATAATAGGGATGAGGGTTTGGAGAAATGTGATAATAATGAGAGAAAGACGTAATGAGGGATAGTGTATATGAGGGTATATAATAGACAGGTAGAGTGAGGTAACAAGAGGTAGAGATGTGTGGTATGGGCAAGGTTGTGTGAGTGAGGTGGACCTGGGATGCGTGTGTATGGCGCCCAGCCAAAGTCAATACTGGCCCCACCTCCCCGACACCCACCATTCCTTCCTGTCCTCAACTGACCTGGGTCACCCACTTGACCAAGAGCACAGTCTCCTCCGGTTTATGTGACCGTCTCCACTGGTTAACTTATCTGATTTGGCCCATGTTCCCGGCTGACGTGACCTCAGGTGACATTGAGCGATATAAACTAAATTAAGCCGGGTTCCTTGCTGACCCCACGAGACTCGGCTAATGGAATTTCGCAGGTTTGTGAAGAAAAATATTCTGTTCAGTTCCTGGGTGAGGTTTTGGGAATTGTTCTTTAATCTAACTATTGGCTGCAGACTTCCATTTAAGTTTCCAACTTCTCTCCCGGCCGGACTTCCCGAGACAGGCATAGAATGTCTTGCTTAATCTTTTCTCCTTGATATTATTTCTTGAAGACAAAAACACCTTCTCACTTCAGGGATTGTAAACACACACACACACACACACACACACTGCTGTGAAACACTTTACACAATTCTGCATTATCTCTTGCTTTTGTTTTTTACATCATTTGATTTCTTCCTCAAGATTTCATTACTTAGTTTTTCGTTTCATTTTTTTCTATGTCTGGTTTATACTTTGTGGCATCACTGGCTTTCTATCAGGGAGAGTAAGAGTGTTTACTGCTGCTGGGTGGTGGATGTGTGACCAGGTCACACTGTCACCATCCACGTGCTGCTGGGTGGTGGATGTGTGTCCAGGTCACAGTCATCTCCCACTTGCTGCTGGGTGGTGGATGTGTGACCAGGTCACACTGTCATCTCCCACCTGCTGCTAGGTGGTGGATGTGTGTCCAGGTCACACTCTCATCTCCCACCTGCTGTTAGTTGGAGACTTTTCTATCATGTTAGCAGACAATACAGAAGGTCAGGAAGTTAAAAGATTTGGAGAGTACTGACATTTGGAGAGTACTGTGACATTTGGAGAGTACTGTGACATTTGGAGAGTACTTATTTAGAAGACCGACACAGACACGAGCGGACAAGTTTCGCCAGCCAGTGTCAATGGCTGGCGAAACGTTCCCAGAATAACGATACCCAAATGTTGCACAAGTGTCTCATTTATCAACAGTAAAAATAAATACAACACACGTATAACACCTTAGGCAAAAATAAAAAAATAAAACTACAAGAACGAGAAAAAAATAACCTACAGCACCTCGTTGGATTGTGTGCGGCCGAAATTAACAGTCTGGTTGACCAGGCCTTGATCCATCACGAGGAATGGTCATGGACAGGGCCGCGGGGGCGCTGACCCCTGAACACGCTCCAGGTAGAAACCAGTTACAAAGCCCATGAAACCGGCAATCTTAAAAACTTCTATATTCTCCGAGGTCCCTACAGATACCCTGGTAATTACAAATTATAATCCACACACCGGTATGTCTCCCAGGCAGACTTGAGGACACTAGGATCGGGGAATACGATATACTCCGAGTGATCCTACAGGGCAATTTTTAATTATCATATTTTCCATTCTGAACGTTATCTTCATATTGAAAAGCTTAAAAGCCTTGTATTCTGAGGAGAGGTTTTCATGTGTACTGTAATATTAAGATTTTTTTTGTACTTGTGCTGCCTTGGGCTCTATGCTGTAAAAGGTCAGCTTTGGTTGTGATAAAGAATCATTAATAAAAATTTTGATGTATCTTAATTTGGCTATCTCAAACATTTTAAGAGAACTTTTCAAAGAAATCAGTCCTACACATTCTTAAGACCCTTAAACATCGTGAGAAATACATTCTTCTTAAATAATTTGTATAATAATACGAAATATCACTAAAACATTTGTGATCTTCGTTTAGATATAGAATTTAAATATTTCTATCTTTTCTGTGTATCAATAAATTTAAAAACTAGCAGTGATCATCTTTATAGTGAGAAGTAAACTTTATGGAATGGATCAAGATATTCAATCTAAGCATAAAAATCGTCAATATTCTCACTGGCTGGTCATAAACACAAGACACCATATTCACATTAACAACTTGTGGCATTAGTTAGAAGAACGGTCCTCAAAAGTCTAATTTCAAAACTCCACATCAAAATATGAAGGAGAGGGGGTGAGGCTTCCCATTGTACGCCATATTTTCAGTAACAGAAACTCCGGGATGACACCTGAATTTTGGCCGATACTGTTACAAAATTTCAAACCGATGCCGATGCCATTCAAATTCGCCGATACCCACCCATACCAATACTTTGATACGCTCCTAGTTAAAGTGCCAAGAATCTTACAAGGAAGAATGTCACAATAGACAATACACAAATAACCCGCCCATACGAGAAGCTTACGACGACGTTTCGGTCCGACTTGGACCATTTACAAAGTCACACTAACACAGAAGATTGAGGGAGCCAGTATATATATAGGAGAGGGAGACAGGGACGGGACAAAGAGAGGAAAAATGTAATGGTAGTGGAAGTAGTTGTACCACTTCTACTTCCACTACCAGCATTACCACTACTTCTTTTTCTTCCTCTCTTTGTCCCGTCCTTGTCTCCCCTCCCATATATATTCTGGCTCCCTCACTGTGTTAGTGTAACTTTGTAAATGGTCCAAGTCGGACCATTATTTGTACATTGTTCCAGTCACGGTACTGTGCATTTTTGTTCTTTGTTACAATAGGTCATGAACTAGAAACAACATTTTATAACCATTAAGCAAAAGCATGGAGTGTGAGGGTGGAATAATAAGATATGATAACAAAGAAAAAAAAAAAATGCAGAGGTATAAATGACTCACAATGGGTCATGGGAGGGGTTGGGAGAGGTGGTGGAGGAGGAGATGGGAGAGGGGCATGGATAGATGGGGATGTGAGGGAAGGGAGAGATAGGGAGGGGTAGAGAGGGGAAGGGGCAGGCAGGGGAGGATATATAACGGGGTGTGCCAAGCACTAACGTCACACCCCATGTGAGGATGCCAAGACGAGCTACCCAGGCACACCCACTAGCACACGACACTAGCAACCCCTTTTACCTTCCTCGTCTTGTACCACAACATTTACATAACTTATTGGCACGCACATACATAAACACACATACATATGCACGCAGTGGCTCACACACACACACATGCATAACTTACTGGCAAACACACATGCATATACATACATAAGCATTCAAAAACGAACTCACGAATGCACGGACGGGGACACACCCACTCACACGTTAAGATAAAGAAAATAATCAGAAGAGTGGTGCGGCACCTGGAAAGGAGTGTTTTCATAAAAAAAGTACCAGCATAGTTTTAGAGATGGTAAACCCTCTCACACAAACCTGATCAAGTCTATGATAACTTTATAAAAGTGAGGCAAGAAAGGGATGGGTGGCCTATATATTCTTGGAGTGTAAGGCCTTTGACAAAGTACTTTACAAAAGGCTGGGATAAAAGCTAGAGAGGCAGGCAGGAATAACAGGGAAAGCACTCAAGAGGACCAACGAATACCTAACAGAAAGAAAAAAAAGTGACTGACAGGGAAGAGACATCAGAATGGATAAGTGACGGTCCACAAGGACCATTGGGATCAATAGTGTTTCTGGTGAAAGGTGAACATGCTGGAAGAGAGAGAGGAGTTTAATGTATCACTGTTTGCAGATGTGAAACTAATGATAAAAAAAGCAGGAGAGGACAAGGCAAGGCTACATAGCTGTTGGAATTCAATCCCAGCAAGTGAATGGTTTATGAAAACCTGGGCAAGAACAAAGACTGCAAACTTCATTCACGAATAAAGACCCTGGAGTAAGAATAGCATCAAGAATACCGCCTGACCTGCACAGAAACTGAATAATCACTGCAGCATATGAATGTTTGGTAAATCTAAGATTAGCTTTCGGGAATCTTAACAGAGAGTCCTGAAACAAAATACACCATACGTTAAGCCCATCTTGGAGTATGCAGCACCAGTGTGTAACCCACACCTGATCAGGCACATCAAGAAACTGAGAACAAAAAGCTAACTAGGTTTCCCTGTTATATTCCATCTCGCACAATGGGGTTCATACAAGGTGTTGAAATGTGTCAGCCTGAGCTGGGACACTTCAGTGGGGCAATGAAGACATCGTCAAGTATTCAAGTAAGGGATCATCAGCTACGGCAGCTTCACAAGTCCAGCAGAGCTGGAGTTACTATCACTTGGGTATTGAATAACCCAACCCATATACAGGACAAATGAATTTTTTTATGACGATGTTTCCATCATACCAGAGCGAGAGCAAGATAAATTATACACTGGAGGCAGAGGAAAGAAAAGGGGTGAAGGATGAGAGAGATGAATGTTATAAGATATCCAGACACATGTACATACCTGGGGAGGGGGGGCGGTGAGGTAATGGTTCAACAGCTAGGAGGAAGGAGAGTTAAGATGGAAAAAGTGTTATGAGAAAGAGGCACAGGGATGAACCAGAGATGAAAGGGAACTAGAGAAAGAGAGAGAGAGAGCAGAGAAGACAGGAGAGGAAAGGAGGGATAGGGGGAGAGAAGGGAAGAGGGGAGACAGGAAGAGAAGGGAAGAGGGGGAGAGAGGAAGAGAAAGGAAGAGGGGGAGAGAGGAAGATAGAAGATTGAGAGGAAAAGAGGAGGGAAGGGGAAAAAGTGAAGGGTAGAGGAGAGGGAGGGAGGGAGAAAGAGGTAAAGAAAAGATAGGGAGGGTTGGAGAGAGAGAGAAAGAAAGGGGAGAGAGGGAAAGGTACGGAGGATGGCATGGTATGGTATAAGAGGAGAGAGATACAGGCACAACATTCACGTCACGCTCTCTCACACCCACTTTTATTCTGGTGTTAATTGTGTGTGGTGTTGCACTCTGTGTGACGGTGTAGTCACAAAATACTGCCTTCTCTATATTTCAAAACAAGGGCTTCACTATATCCAGAATATTTTGCTGTGTGTGTGTGTGTGTGTGTGTGTGTGTGTGTACACTCACCTAACTGTGTTTGCGGGGGTCGAATCACAGCTCCTGGTCCCGCCTCTTCTCGGATCGCTACCAGGTCCAATCTCTCCCTGCTCAAAGAGCTTTATCTCGTGTGTGTGTGTACTCACCTAATTGTGGTAGCAGGAGTCAAGTCATAGCTCCTGGCCCCACCTCTTCACTGGTCGCTAATAGGTCACTCTCTCCCTGCTCCACGAGCCTCATCATACCTCCTCTTAAAGCTATGTGTGGATCGTGCCTCCACTACATCACTCTCCAGACTATTCCACTTCCTGACATCTCTATGACTGAAGAAATACTTCCTAACATCTCTGTGACTCATCTGAGTCTTCAACTTCCAATTGTGATCCCATGTTGCTATGTCCCATCTCTTAAACATCCTGTCTCCATCCACCTTGTCAATTCCTCTCAGTATTTTATATGTTGTTATTCATGTCCTCCCTCCAGTATCGTGTGTGTACTCACCTATTTGTACTCACCTATTTGTGGTTGCAGGGGTCGAGTCATAGCTCCTGGCCCCGCCTCTTCACTGATTGCTACTAGGTCCTCTCTCTCCCTGCTCCATGAGCTTTATCAAACCTAGTCTTAAAACTATGTATGGTTCCTGCCTCCACTATGTCGCTTTCTAAGCTATTCCACTTCCTGACAACTCTATGACTGAAGAAATACTTCCTAACATCCCTTTGACTCATAGGAGTCTTCAACTTCCAATTGTGACCCCTTGTTTCTGTGTCCCCTCTCTGGAACATCTTGTCTCTGTCCACCTTATCTATTCCTCGCAGTATTTTATATGTCGTTATCATGTCTCCCCTAACCCTCCTGTCCTCTAGTGTCGTCAGGCCGATTTCCCTTAACCTTTCTTCGTAGGACAATCCCCTTAGCTCTGGGACTAGTCTTGTTGCAAACCTTTGCACTTTCTCTAATTTCTTGACGTGCTTGACCAGGTGTGGGTTCCAAACTGGTGCTGCATACTCCAGTATGGGCCTGACGTATATGGTATACAGAGTCTTGAATGATTCCTTAGTGAGGTATTGGAACGCTATTCTTAGGTTTGCCAGCCGCCCGTATGCTGCAGCAGTTATCTGATTGATGTGTGCCTCAGGAGATGTGCTCGGTATTATACTCACCCCAAGATCTTTTTCTTTGAGTGAGGTTTGCAGTCTTTGGCCACCTAGACTATACTCTGTCTGCGGTCTTCTTTGCCCTTCCCCGATATTCATGACTTTACATTTGGCAGGGTTAAATTCAAGGAGCCAGTTACTGGACCAGGTTTGTCTCTCTCCCCCTGCAGCGCCGCGCCGCGGGTGTTATGGCTGCGTGAGGACCCACTAAAAGTACTGGAATTTTGTTAAAAATTATTTATTGCTGTAATAGGTTAATTTATAGTTGTAATTCCCTAACTGGAGAAAAACGTTATAATATAAACTTATATAGTGCCACGTAACTCACACAAATATATCTTATGATGCGATGCAAAACAACCACGGGGGGAGTTGAATGATAGCTTTAGGCTTATTATGTTGCTATGAACACATCTTCATAAGTTTGCAATCTTGCAGAAATGAGTAGGAAGTCCAGGTAGATTCGTTAAAGGGAACGACTCTAGCTAGAGTCGTTCCTTTGAACGAATCTACCTGGACTTCCTACTCATTTCTGCAACATTGCAAGGTCCTGAAGATGTGTTCATAGCAACATGATAAGCCTAAAGCTATCATTCAATTCCCCCAGTGGTAGTTTTGCATCTTGTATCGCTGGTTCGCGATTATTGAATATCATATGTGATAATTCAGGGAGTGGGTGGGGTTAGAACTCAGGGCCAGGTACCCCTAAAACTACCAAGTCAATGTTTTTATCAACTGGACTATGAATGTTACAATAAAATTATTCCACCCAGGTACACTAGACGGATTAGCCTGGTCCACCACAGATTTTTTTTTTTAATGAAAGAATTTCCCGCCAACATGACCAGCGTCGAGATCTAGCTCTCGTCTCATCAGTGACAAATGTGTTTAGTAAAAGGACACTACTGCGACATTTTATTGTGGCAACGTTTCGCTCTCCATGAGCTTTGTCAAGCCGTTAAGTAACGGCCTAACAAAGCTTCTGGAGAGCGAAACGTTGCCACAATAAAATGTCGCATTAGTTGCACTAGTGTTCTTATATTTAACATTGTCGGTAATTCTACCAACATTAATAAAATGACAAATGTTGCTCTTTTATTTAAGAAAATATGGATGGCATCTGTTACTCACAACAGCTGACTTGCTTCACCGTTTAACAGTACTCGTTGTTTTCCTTGCATAAGCCAGACCTGCATCAAGACGTGTAACTGGCTTTCCAACTCACCGCGACTTCATTTTATTTAACAATTTTGAATGTGGTAATTTATCAAAATCTCGAGATTTACGTGTGTGTGTGTGTGTGTGTGTGTGTGTGTGTGTGTGTGTGTGTGTGTGTGTGTGTGTGTGTGTGTGTGTGTGTGGCGTGCGCGCGCGCTATTATATGCCTAGACATATTATAGGGTGGATAGGGAAGCAATGTGTCAGATATTGTAAATGTATGGGATAGATAGGAGGTTAGTAAAAGCAGTAAAGGTGGTCATTACTAGGAGCAGTCAGTCTCAGGCTACGTTATGCAGGAGACGGGATTATTTTCCAGTAAAAGTAGCACTTTAGACAGGAACGCGTGAAGTCATCGTGGTGGCTTAACATAAGAACATACGAGAGGAGCACTGCAGATGGCTAATATATTTATAAACGGTGTTGTAAATGAAGTAAATGTCACTGTAGGGTGCTGGGAAGAGGTGTGGGACTAAAAGTTAACAAATTTGATACTAAGTAAGCGTTGTCAGGAAGCAAAGGTCGTCCTGGTTGACGCAGTCACTGCTGCAGAGATCTCTTCAGTTAATCCTAAATTATATACGTATACCATCTTCACTCCTTAGGTCGCAGAAGAAGCCTATAAATCTTAGAGCAGCTCTCGCGTGTATATACCCACGCTCTGCACTCTGGCACTCTTGTGTCTGAACAATGTTGACTGTAGAAATGAGTAGTAAGGATGGGGGGGGGGGGAGAGTAAAATGCTGGGTGCAGCAAGTTTTTAGGTGAAGGGGAAATTTTTAGTTTCTTTTATTTATAAAGCTCCTTAAATGTAATTGTGTGTGTGTGTGTGTGTGTACTCACCTAATTGTGGTTGCAGGGGTTGAGACTCAGCTCCTGTGTGTGTGTGTGTGTGTGTGTGTGGGGAGGGGAAGCTATTTAAGGGAGGTTAACAGGTCAGACTACTGAGAATTCCAGTGGTTAAGTCACAAACAGAATAACCGGCTTTCACGAAACACAATGCTGGCTATTACAAGTTTCCAGCAGAATTATGTGATTAACTTCGCGTGTCTCTGACACTGTTACCATAACCCGTAGTAACATTGTTACCATAACCCGTAGTAACATTGTTACAATAACCCGTGATAAGTAACACTACTGCCATAACCCGTGGTAACACTGTTGCCATAACCTGTGATAACACTGTTACCATAACCCGTAGTAACATTGTTACAATAACCCGTGATAAGTAACACTACTGCCATAACCCGTGGTAAGTAACACGGTTGCCATAACCTGTGGTAACACTGTTGCCATAACCCGTGGTAAGTAACACTGTTGCCATAATCCGTGGTAAGTAACACTGTTGCCATAATCCGTCATAAGTAACACTGTTGCCATAACCCGTGGTAAGTAACACTGTTGTCATAACCCGTGGTAACACTATTGCCATAACCCGTGGTAAGTAACACTGTTGCCATAACCCGTGGTAACACTG
Organism: Cherax destructor; assembly: GCA_009830355.1. Classification (NCBI taxonomy): domain Eukaryota; kingdom Metazoa; phylum Arthropoda; class Malacostraca; order Decapoda; family Parastacidae; genus Cherax; species Cherax destructor. The sequence continues at coordinate 521,296 of WNWK01000009.1, forward strand.
TTGCCATAACCCGTGGTAAGTAACAGTTGCCATAACCCGTGGTAAGTAACACTGTTGCAATAATCCGTGGTAACACTGTTGCCATAATCCGTGGTAAGACTGTTGCCATAACCCGTGGTAAGTAACACTGTTGCCATAACCCGTGGTAAGTAACACTGTTGTCATAGCCCGTGGTAACACTGTTGCCATAGCCCGTGGTAACACTGTTGCCATAACCCGTGGTAACACTGTTGCCATAACCCGTGGTAACACTGTTGCCATAACCTGTGGTAACACTGTTGCCATAACCCGTGGTAAGTAACACTGTTGCCATAACCCGTGGTAAGTAACACTGTTGCCATAACCCGTGGTAAGTAACACTGTTGCCATAACCCGTGGTAAGTAACACTGTTGCCATAACCCGTGGTAAGTACCACTGTTGCCATAACCCGTGGTAAGTAACACTGTTGCCATAACCCGTGGTAACACTGTTGCTATAACCCGTGGTAAGTAACACTGTTGCCATAACCCTTGGTAACACTGTTGCCATAACCTGTGGTAACACTGTTGCCATAACCCGTGGTAACACTGTTGCCATAACCCGTGGTAACACTGTTGCCATAACCCGTGGTAACACTGTTGCCATAACCCGTGGTAACACTTGCCATAACCCGTGGTAACACTTGCCATAACCCGTGGTAAGTAACACTGTTGCCATAACCCGTGGTAAGTAACACTGTTGCCATAACCCGTGGTAACACTTGCCATAACCCGTGGTAAGTAACACTGTTGCCATAACCCGTGGTAAGTAACACTGTTGCCATAACCCGTGGTAAGTAACACTGTTGCCATAACCCGTGGTAAGTAACACTGTTGCCATAACCCGTGGTAAGTAACACTGTTGCCATAACCCGTGGTAAGTAACACTGTTGTCATAACCCGTGGTAAATAACACTTGCCATAACCCGTGGTAAATAACACTGTTGCCATAACCCGTGGTAAATAACACTTGCCATAACCCGTGGTAAATAACACTTGCCATAACCCGTGGTAAATAACACTGTTGCCATATCTGCAAACAAGCGCCGCCGCTACCAAGCGTCCAACCAACTCCAAAGTTGTACAATGAAGAATTATGTTCAAAAGACTCACAGATATAATGATGTTGGTTGCGGCAGGAAGCCAAGTCTGCCGCTGCCCTCAGGGACCCCGCCCAACAAGTCACCAGAGCACCACTAACTCCATGGGCCCGGTACCAGGTCTACAGACCCGGTACTAGGTCTACGGGTCCATGAGCTCAGTACCATGTCTACGGGTCTACGGTCCGGCACCAAGTTCACGGGCCCAATCCCGGGTTCATAACCCAGTAGCAGGTCTACTGACCTAGTACCAGGTACACAGATCTAGTACTACAGCCAATGCTCCAATACCAGTTCCATGGTTTCTTTGTCAGGGAGAGAGTCAAATATCAGATGCATTAAGACAAACTTCAGTTACTACGCCATGGAAAAATTTAGGAAATAAAACTGGAACGGAGTATAAAACAAACTTAAACCACTCGAGGGAGCGGAAAATTTATGTGAGGGACTTATAAGTGTTGATGTCATAAGATCTTACATTCAAGGATGTAATGTTACTAACACGACCATAACGACAATATTACTGAGTTTTTCTACTCTACTCCCAGAGCCCGGCCACGGGCCAGGTTCGATAGGCTGGATAACAAGAACTTTCGAAACGAGATGCCAAGCCAATGTGAATACGCTTATGTCAAGTGTTGTTTCAGAATAGAATACTGCGGTACACTAAAATCCTTTTAGTTCCGCGTTTTTAGCCATTTTCGGACGAATTTTCAAAATTACTTAAAATCACTCCAGGGGTACTGTTTTTTTACGCTCATTAAGAATATGAAGTTAATAAGGTAAAAAATAAATCATTTTAGCAGACAGGCAAAAATCACAGGACTGGAGAATGAACAGAGTACCTTCACTGTTCATATAAATTCAGTCAAGCACTTAAATTATTGAGACGGGAGGGATTGGTCCCAAATCTGCACACTGCAATCACTCGTTATGAAAGCCCGAGGCTCAGCAGACTTGATAAAATATAAAAAACTTTAAGCGAACCAAGACTGTTCAACACCCTCCCTTCATACATAATTTCCAACGGACTCCTAGTTGTATTTAAGAGTGAACTTGATAAATTCGGGTCAGTTCCTGATTAGCCGAGCTGTGATGCTTATATTAGGTTGTGCGGCCAGCACTAACAGCCTGAATGATCAAGGCGTCTATTGGGAGTCTTTGGGGGACCGGGCTGCAGAGCCAGACCCCAGGAACTGTCTACAGGTAAGCTTCATGTAGACTGGCAAGCAACAACCATTCACAGGCAGACTGGTAAACAATCATTCATTCACAGGCAGACTGGTAAACAATCATTCATTCACAGGCAGACTGGTAAACAATCATTCATTCACTGGTAGACTGGTAAACAATCATTCATTCACGGGTAGACTGGTAAACAATCATTCATACACAGGCAGACTGGTAAACAATCATTCATTCACTGGTAGACTGGTAAACAATCATTCATTCACTGGTAAACAATCATTCAGGAAAGTGCTACCGTCTTGTCATACAAGTGCCAAACAAAAATCCTCTTAAATGTTTTTACACTCAGGCAGGATTGCCTATGTACACTTAATGTGACACGTAAATCTTACAAATTTCTACTTACATTCAACATACATTTATTTACCTCTGTGTATTTCAGAAATTGTTTTTATTCCTGCAATACTGCCTTGACAATATGGGAGGCGTTCAATGTTGCAGGTCTTATGGTGGAGGCGGGGCAGTGATCATTTATTATTTAGCAAAATTTGATACATCAGTAGTGTGCTGCTACCCTATTCTATACGTAAGTTACACGGGGGGAACAAAAGCTAACCACATTTCCCTGTTTCCTTTTCACATACCATCACAGGATGCTCATACAAGGTGTTGAAATGTGTCAGCCTGAGCTGAGAGACTTTAGTAGGACAATGAGGATATCGTCAAGTATTCCAGCAAGGGTACATCAGTTACGGTCACTACGGACAAGTGAATTGGATAGACCAAGGCAGCAGTGACTGTTTACCAGTGATGGACTCAGTAGTCTGAGAACTTTTCACAAGTGTTATTTTACAACTCGTCCTCACACAACGCGTGAAAATCGTGCTGATTTTAACGTTGCCTGGGTTCACTGATACACCAAGCAGCCAGCTGTCTTAAGCCCTTGTTTCATTGTCTTTAAACATAGGTTTTGTGGGTTGATGTAACCTACCCTTACCCAACCTAGTACATAATAAAGCAATGCTATTCCTCTATACGAAGAATAAGACAAGTGCTACACCTGGGTATCTTTATTGTTGGAATGCTTCGCCTGCACAACAGGCTTCTTCAGTTGTATATAGAAGAAATACGTTTTGGCAATAAAGATGCTAAAATAACGCACATGTGTCTTATTTTTCAAAGAGTCAGTATTGTATACCACCAATAATATAACATTCTTCTGTGTGCACGAAACATTCCCACACTGACGATGCTTAATGCGTTAAAAAAACAGTGTAAGACAAAGGTTAGGTAAGATTTATCAGAAAACAGGACAAGTGTTTCCCGACCCGGGTCTTAGTCATATGATGACCCGCAGCTGGAGTTTTTTGGTCATCTGACCGAGGCCTTCCACTGGATAACCGATTCACTCCTTTAAAAATTATGGTTATATTGTGTAAAACAAAGATGGCCAGTATAAAGCAGCACCATCTTCCATAACTAAGGAACAATGAGAACATTTGCTCAAGTAACTCAGTCAGGATTATGTCAGCAAAGACTTTTGAGAACACAACCAATCATCTCACGTACTCACCTATATGCGATTGCAGGGGTCGAGTCACCGCTCATGGCCCCGCCTATTCACTGGTCGTTACTAGGTCCACTCTCTCCTGACTCCAAGAGCCTTATCGTACCTCTTGTTAAAGCTATGAATGGATCCTGCCTCTACTACTTCACTCTCCAGACTGTTTCCTTCGAAAAAATCTAATACATTCACTAACACTGCAAGAAACGAGGCTCAACTTACAAAGTATTGAATAACTATTTACACATTTTTTTCACTGATAAAACTTACTAACAATAAGCATCATAATTCGCAACTACAAAATAATTAACAAATAGTTAACGAAATGAAACTACATAATCCACCCTAACGAACTTTCGATATGGATCAAATAAGATATTGCAAAAGTTATGTCACGCCAAATTCTCCAGATATGAAGCATAAGATTCCATCACGAGTAGACGACACAAACACCTGATAGTAGACGACACAAACACCTGATAGTAGACGACACAAACACCTGATAGCAAACGACACAAACACATGACAACAGAACACAAACACCTGACATTAAAACACAAACACCTGACAATAGAACACACAAACACCTGATAGTAGACGACAAAAACACCTGATAGTAGACGACACAAACACCTGATAGCAGACGACACAAACACCTGACAACAGAACACACAAACACCTGACATTAAAACACAAACACCTGACAATAGAACACACAAACACCTGATAGTAGACGACAAAAACACATGATAGACGACACAAACACCTGATAGACGACACAAACACCTGATAGTAGACGACACAAACACCTGATAGTAGACGACACAAACACCTGATAGTAGACGACACAAACACCTGATAGTAGACGACACAAACACCTGATAGTAGACGACACAAACACCTGATAGTAAAGACAAACACCTGATAGTAGACGACACAAACACCTGACAGTAGAAGACACAAACACCTGAAAGTAGACAACACAAACACGTGATGGACCACAGCAGACAGCAGGTAATACCGTCTCCTGCTCACCAGGCTCCTGGTACTGCCCTCTAGGGAAGGTCTGTCCGCACACACCTGACATCAAGCTGAGCTTACCAACTCAGGTCAAGACTTGGATGAAGACCCAAGTCAAGACCCAGGTCAAGACCCAGGTCAAGACCCGAGTCAAGACTCAGGTTAATCCGCTATTCAAGACACGGGTCTAGCTAGGGAAGGCGAGACTTGGGAGGGGAAAGATATTCTGAAGTTAAATACATGTTAAAATTGAAGAACTCTGGAACCACTTAGTGTTCTCTATACGGTGGGGAAAAAACTGCCACACTTAATGCACCGTTGAATTCTCAAGGATCCCTGAAGGATGCTTCCCGGGGTCAAAGCCCACACGACCCAGTCCCAGACAATCAGTCCTGGTATATCAAGACCTAATCAACCAGGCTGTTCCTGGTGAGCGCACGCAAGGATCACATAACCATCAGACATACCAATGAATAACATCACACTCAGTTATAACAAATTCTGGAGTCTAATTCTCGTCCAAGTTGAATACGTGGAATAGAACAGCGTGGAATGGAGGATACAGGTGAGTGGGACAGCGTGGAATGGAGGATACAGGTGAGTGGGACAGCGTGGAATGGAGGATACAGGTGAGTGGGACAGCGTGGAATGGAGGATACAGGTGAGTGGGACAGCGTGGAATGGAGGATACACGTGAGTGGGACAGCGTGGAATGGAGGATACACGTGAGTGGGACAGCGTGGAATGGAGGATACACGTGAGTGGGACAGCGTGGAATGGAGGATACACGTGAGTGGGACAGCGTGGAATGGAGGATACACGTGAGTGGGACAGCGTGGAATGGAGGATACAGTGAGTGGGACAGCGTGGAATGGAGGATACAGGTGAGTGGGACAGCGTGGAATGGAGGATACAGGTGAGTGGGACAGCGTGGAATGGAGGATACAGGTGAGTGGGACAGCGTGGAATGGAGGATACAGGTGAGTGGGACAGCGTGGAATGGAGGATACAGGTGAGTGGGACAGCGTGGAATGGAGGATACAGGTGAGTGGGACAGCGTGGAATGGAGGATACACGTGAGTGGGACAGCGTGGAATGGAGGATACACGTGAGTGGGACAGCGTGGAATGGAGGATACACGTGAGTGGGACAGGTGTGGAACCCGGTGGTTAGTATACCATTGATGAGTTTCGGGAGTGTTTCTACTCCCGGAGCCCGGCCATGGGCCAGGCTCGTCTGGTGCTAGCCTGGTCAACCAGGCTGTTGCCGCTGGAGGCCCGCCGCACCACATATCCATCACAGCCTGGTTGATCAGGCACTTGGTGAAGATACTTCTCCAGTTAGTATATTTATGAGAAACAGTAAATGTACCAGCCTCCTGAAGCACTGACTTATACTTTGCTAAGGCTGGATTTTGCTTTATTACTTGTACCTCGGTTGGTAGCGCACGTAATGTCCGTGGTTCGATCCCCGGTAAGGGTGGAAACACAGGGCGTTTCCTTATGATACTGCTGTCTCTGTTCACCTAACAGCAAGTAGGTATCTAGGTGTTAGCCGAGTGGTGTGGGTCGCATCCTGGGGACAAAACTAACCTAATTTGCCGAAATTCTTTGCATAACCAGGGGCTTTCTATATATTATGTCAATGATGTTAGTTAGGTCTGTATAAGTTGTATCATTTATTGTAGAAATAAAGATTCTTCTTCTATTTACATTTTAATCGTTAAAAAATTAAATATCCATTAAAAAGTCAATATTATTGTAATCATGAGGGAGCGCTAAACCCGAAGGATTATACAGCGCATGTGGGAGGGGGGGGGGAAGGTATTCAGGCTCAATTCAGGGAACGGGAGCACAGATCCAATTCCCTCACCAGCGTCAAGGACCCTTCCTTGAATGGTAAAAAGTCAATAGGTATGGACTCTAATGGGTTATCACTCTATAATCGCAATAGTCATATATACATCTATAGGGCTATACAGTCTTCCATTTGTTCTGATACATGTTCCTGTTAAGAAATTCAGTAATCCTTTTTTGCTTCTGTACATACTTGTACGTTCTCTTTCAATATGTGACGTCTTGTCGACTGTCCCAGTGGAACACACTTAACACAGACTTTCCCAGTGGAACACACTTAACACAGACTTTCCCAGTGGAACACACTTAACACAGACTTTGCATGCACTGCTCAGGAAGGTTTTTTAAGGAATATCTGTCAGCTCTTTCTTTCATTGTTGAAGTTAAATTTGTTAAATATGCATTTACGCTGGCTATTTCTTATCTACTCTACGTGTGGATTAATCCTTATCTGTACTTTAATGAGGTAGTTATCAAAATATACTCTATTTCAATCACTACATCTCTCCTTATCAGTACTTTAGTGAGGTCGTGATTAAAATATACTGTATTTCAGAAAATTATGTCTATGATTAGTTTCTCAATGTTCGTGAAATTCAAGTCTAGTATATCTATCTCCATTTCTAGCAGTGTTTGTTATATGTTGGTTCAAAGCAAACTTTTCACGGGTGAGAGAGGAAAGCATGAAGAAGAGTGAAGGTGAGAGGAGGATTAAACGTGGGAGGGAAGGACAGAGACGACTAGTCACACTGAGAGAAAACTGAAAGTTAAACATAAAAAAGTTGGCAGAGTTGAACTCAGAAAAATGCGCAGAGATAAGGAGAGATATAGTGACTGAAAGAATGACTGGGGTACAAATGTGAGTGCGTGCAGAGAGAGAGAGAGAGAGAGAGAGAGAGAGAGAGAGAGAGAGAGAGAGAGAGAGAGAGAGAGAGAAATAATAAGAGGCTGACATTGAAGAGTTGCTGCGCCAATATATTCCTGCCAAATAGATGTAATTGCTACTTGAAGAAAACCTGGACAAAAGAGGCGGTGAGTTGCGGAGAACCGTCAGTCAGGCAGACAGTGAGGGAAGTTGGTAGGTAGGTAAGAAAGCAATTAGGTAGGTAGGTAGGTAAGATGGTAGTTGGTAGGTCGAAAGGGAGGTCAGTCGGCAGGAAGATATGTAGGAGGATAGGTAGGTAGTAGATAGGTAAATCGGTAGGTAGTTAAATAAGCAGGCAGGAATACAGAACGGTAGTTAGAAACTACTGTACCTACTCACCCACACCAACCATCCACCCTAGCAGGTTACACACACTACTACCTGTACTCACCTGGTTATCCCAAGTACTAAAGAAGGTAACAAGGAAACGCAAAATGGAACTTCCACTTGAAGATGAGGGGACTTGCGAACAACAGCTAGCACGGGACTGTAGGTGGCAACATCGATCTCATGGCACTATTGGAGTTTCATGGCAGAGTCAAGGAGATACATGGATCTGCTGGAGTTCCATGGCAGAGTCAAGGAGATGTACATGGATCTGCTAGAGTTCCATGGCAGAGTCAAGGAGATGTACATGGATCTGCTAGAGTTCCATGGCAGAGTCAAGGAGATGTACATGGATCTGCTAGAGTTCCATGGCAGAGTCAAGGAGATGTACATGGATCTGCTAGAGTTCCATGGCAGAGTCAAGGAGATGTACATGGATCTGCTAGAGTTCCATGGCAGAGTCAAGGAGATGTACATGGATCTGCTAGAGTTCCATGGCAGAGTCAAAGGGGATGTACATGGATCTGCTAGAGTTCCATGGCAGAGTCAAGGAAATGTACATAGATCTGCTAGAGTTCCATGGCAGAGTCAAGGAAATGTACATAGATCTGCTAGAGTTCCATGGCAGAGTAACGGAGATACAGCAACAAGCAGACCTGGAAGAAGAAATGGCTTAGGCGGTCTCCGAAGTTTCAAATACAAGTGCGTGAAGGCTCCTTTACTAAAAGCGGTCGCTAGTGAGAGAGAGGAGGAAGAGAGAGTTGTGCATAGACGTTCGACCTACAATTAGGCGAGCACACCTGAACAACTAGCCACACCGCGAAAGCATTTACCATATAACTATTTTTACGTTCCACCTTCAAGAGAGTAAAAACCAGTGGCTTTTACATATTCAAGGCCAGGCTGACACATCTTGGGCTAAGTTAGGAGTTGTGAACAGGAGGAGTGTATGTCCTTAATGTCGGTGGCTCACTTTATGTTCCACTTATCCACCTGCCACACCTGCGTCTCCTCCCTTCCCCCAACAACCCACGCCCCTGCTCCCTCACACTCCCAGGGTAGGGAAACAGTGATGGGGGGGAGGGGGGAAATCAGGCAATAGCAGAGAAAGGGGAAGATAGGGTTGAGGGAAGATGAAGGGGATGAAGTGAAGGTAATGTGGGAGGGAGATAGGGAAGGAAACTGAAAACAAATTTCCTCCCCTAGACGTCAACACAAATTGAGAGTGAGCGGGAACAATGGGAGTGTCTGGGGAGAGAGCAGTTACTAGCGGCCACCAACCACACAACTGTAGTGGCAGGCTGGGCATGTAAGTTTATTTATGTACAGGTACGCATAAATACAGTTACACAAATTATCATACATAGTAACATGCAATAATCACGAACATACGATACAAGATGCAAAACAACCACGGGGGGAGTTGAATGATAGCTCCAGGCCTTTCGTGTTGTAATCAACACATCTTCAGGAGCTTGCAATGTTGCAGAAATAGGTAGGAAGTCCAGATAGATTCGTTCAAGGGAAAGGCTCTAGCTAGAGTCATTCCCTTTAACGAATCTACCTGGACTTCCTTCTTCCTTCCTATTATTATATGACTGTCATATCTGTACTATTGTATTCAATGGGAAGAGCTAAACAAAATTCAATAAAAATCTAGATCTTTCATCTGGTAAGACACCAGCGTTGAAAGTTTGAATCCGATACGAAGAGGCAGTCTTCAGCTTAATATACTAAAACCAATACCCCAATTTGTTAATAAAACTTGGAAATTTTCACCTACATCGCCCAATAAAAATCCGAAAACTCCTTTATGTAGGATATACGAGTGCTAAAAGTTTCAAGCTGATCAGACAAAGCATTCTCAAGTTATGGCACAAAAACCAATATCACACGTTTGTCAATGAAAAATGACACGAACTTAGCTGGTCTGGGTTTGACAAGGACCTGCCAAGTATGGGCCAGTAGGCCTCCTGCAGTGTTCCTCCTTTATTATGTTCTTAATAACAATCCGAGCATTCTTCTAAGATCCACCAGCTTTAGAAGTTTGAAGCCGATCAGAAGTGGCATTCTCAAGTTATCTGAAGAAACCTTAAAGGAAGCATGGAAAAAATCAACAATTGCTATAGGTATCCCTCTTCTGAGGTATACCTTATAATCTCATACACTGACAGTTTTGTGCCACCTGCCTCATAAACACTATATATTAATGCATCCACGAAACAACTGGTTAAATAAATAACAATACTACGACCAGCCGGGGATCGAATCCGAGATATTTAACCAGCCTCCCGGGAAGCTAGGTAAATTTCTCGACTCCACTATATCACCATGCCACTCTCGCGGGTTTGATCTCCGGCTGGACGCACTACTGTTATTTACTATATATATTTATATTAAAAGTATGGCTACATCCTCTACAAACTCTTTTTGCTTAATTTTTAATGCGATCTAAATCATGACGATTTTGTACATTTGCAATGTTCCAGCCTCTCCCAGAATTCTTCGTTTATAAAACCACCTAGTTGTCACCTAGCCAGTCTGAGGATCAGCCAGTGTGGATCCTGTCAAACTGAGGTTCAGCAAATCAGTCTGGGGACCAGACTGTCAGCTATTCCAGCTTAATAATAATAATAATATAATATAATAATAATAATATAATATAATAATAATAATATTTTTATTTCGTTGCAAGTTACAAGTATACATAGGTATTGGTAGTTACAATTATAAAACTGTAATGCAAGGAGAGCCACTGGCATGCCATGCCAGTCGCAAAAATTCTACCGTCAAGGGTCGTGGCCCACCCCGTCAACCTGTCCATGGATTACAATCTTAATTATTCACCTTATTTTCCTGAACAAGATTCCAACATACGTGTCTGTCAAAATGCGACACACTAACCCTGTCACCAAACATACAAATTGGTAATGTCACAATAAAACCGTTACTTTTTAACATATATTTTTCCTCACAATCTCTACAAAATTTATTAGGTTACGACAGACTTCGTTATCACAGCCAATGGAACAGAAACAATATGTCAAAAATCGTACTTATGATGCTATAGGTGCGTATGGCACTTTTGTCTGGATGCAAGACCCGTATGTTGTTGTTTTTACCTATCAACTCATATATGGATGCTGAAATTGCTACTTATAATATTTAAAAATGTAAGTTATGAATCTGATGATGGGAACACAGCCCGAGGCAGACCAGCTGCTTCATGCCACGCGGGTGGTAAACCCGGGATGGGCAGCATAGTAGCCAGGATGGACAGCATGGTAGAGCCAGGATGGTCAGCATGGTAGAGCCAGAATGGAGAGCATGGTAGAGCCAAGATGGACAGCATGGTAGAGCCAAGATGGACAGCATGGTAGTCAGGATGGACAGCATGGTAGTCAGGATGGACAGCATGGTAGAGCCAGGATGGACAGCATGGTAGAGCCAGGATGGACAGCATGGTAGAGCCAGGATGGACAGCATGGTAGAGCCAGGATGGACAGCATGGTAGAGCCAAGATGGACAGCATGGTAGTCAGGATGGACAGCATGGTAGTCAGGATGGACAGCATGGTAGAGCCAAGATGGACAGCATGGTAGAGCCAAGATGGACAGCATGGTAGTCAGGATGGACAGCATGGTAGTCAGGATGGACAGCATGGTAGAGCCAGGATGGACAGCATGGTAGAGCCAGGATGGACAGCATGGTAGAGCCAGGATGGACAGCATGGTAGAGCCAGGATGGACAGCATGGTAGAGCCAGGATGGACAGCATGGTAGAGCCAGGATGGACAGCATGGTAGAGCCAGGATGGACAGCATGGTAGAGCCAGGATGAATGATAAAAGAACTGTGTAATTTACAGAGCCCTAACACCCCAGATAGTTCAACCCTCGACTATTATTATTATTATTATATTAAGCGTTGCAAGGCTCAGTCTTCCTTCCAATAATCGCGCCAGCGCTTATGACTATAGATTCTCATTGTCAATAGTGACTATTATCGGAACCGCTGCTGCACACCTCACCCCACGTGGCCAGGGGCATATACACATTACCTTGGATTTGGTACGTTATAATATCTCTGGAGTCTTAACAACAAGGTGGATAACGCTAAAGAAACTAGCAATTGTATTTACATTCTACCCAACCTCTTTCTAAGTGTAATTATTTTTTAAATTAAAAAAGTGCATGGATAATGTATATTCACCATAGTGTTAACCAGCCCAGAACACCACCAATACAACAACAATATGAGAGAAATACGAACAAAAATTGAAGGGAAATACAGAACAAATAAATATTCTGGGAAGCACACGACAAATATTTCAGTGAATATAAACATGGAATTTTTGTTAGAGCAGCAAATATAATGTTTACCACACTACAAAGAAAATACCCGTAAGCCTGTTGTGCAGAAAGCTGTATTTGTGTCTAGTGGAGAAAGACTTGGAGAAAAAAGGGAATTTGTTTTGTGTGTTGCAAGATAGCTTGGTGTCCCCCGAGGCCCGTATGATAATGGTGCCACAACCCCCTAAACGGCAAATCCCCGGCCGAGATCCCTGAGGGAGCCGGCTTGTGCTGTTGCTGGCCGGGAGCCGGGGAGGTGAGGCTCAGGGGGTAAGCTGGCAACACTGAGGAAAGAGTGGAGGGGGTGGGGGCGAGAGAGAGAGAGGAAAAGGGGGGAGAAAAGGAAGGTGGTGAAGTTATATGTGAGGCGACAGGGTCGAACTCCCTGATATAAAAAGTTGGAGAGAGGGAACAAGGAAAAAGAGGGATAAGAGAGAGGAAAGTGGAAAAAGAGAGGGGGGAGAGAGTAGATATATGCGAGGAGAGGGGAGTCAAACTCTCCTACATAAAGAAGAGAGGGGGGAACAGAAATATAACGACGATTATTTGGAGTGTTCTTGGTAGCGGGAATGCAATGATAAGGCTTCGGAGGCTTCTTACTTTATTTGTAATAAAGGGTGAGTACACAGGCTGTGTGTTAGTGGCCATGGCCCGGGTGGGCCATGCGCCTTGCGAGGGAGAGACGAGTTAGGCCTTGTTGTCTGAGTGAAAAGTCTGGGCGCCAAGTGAGAGTGGGCCAGGGCGGGTCTGGTTGACGTGGGTACGCCTACCAGGCTTGCCCTCTGGCGGAATACTATGGAAACTAGCATGGCACGAAATATGAACTCAGATGGCAGACAGCATGGCTGTCTATACAGACAGCATGGCTGTCTATACAGACAGCATGGCTGTCTATACAGACAGCAAGGCTGTCTACAGAAAGAGTGTAGAGAAGTGTGCTGGTGATACTTTCGTGTAAGATACTAGAGTCTAGACAATGACTAGTTGAAGGTACACATACCTGGGACCGCTTACGTGGGTTCTTCTATCACGAATACAAGTTTTAGTGGCTTCTTCTATCACGAACACAAGTTTTAGTGGCTTCTTCTATCACGAACACAAGTTTTAGTGGCTTCTTCTATCACGAACACAAGTTTTAGTGGCTTCTTGTATCACGAACACAAGTCTTAGTGGCTTCTATCACCAACACAAGTCTTAAAGTCTTAATGTGTGTATTCCACACTGTCACATGGGAATTACTGGAAGTATCTTGTAGAATGTACAGCAGTGAGATCAGTAGATGAAATATACACACCAGTAATACCTACAAGTTGATGAACTAGACAACCATCCAGGATACCAATACTCCCAAAGATACCAACACTACCTAGGATAACATTATCCAGGATACCAATACTACCTAGACCAATTCTACCCAGAATACCAATACAGTGATAAATCGAGTTAAGATATTAATCCGTTACAGAAGTATATCTCAAAACTTTTGTAAATCAAACCCCAAAATACATGAATTTATGGTAATTCGTTCCAAGACCCCATAAGTGCAACTTTTGTTATAGCTTAGACTTGAACAGTTGATGGTGGTGTCGGAGAGGAGGTTACTGGTTGCAAGCAAAAGCTCCTTCCAACCACCGTATCTTGAAGAAACTGTTCAGAGTTTGTTTCAGTCTCTTGCTTCTGAGGTTTTTAAAATGAGATGAAACATTATCTTCAAAAGCAGCGGAAGAGTGAGTTTTTTTTTTCAGTGTCTGGATGCTTTCTTATGATTCTTTTTACACCTTCCCAATAAGCAAGCAACTCTTGAATTTCTGCAGCTGTTGTCCTAAGGTCATCTTCCATTTCTTCCTCCCGACTGTCCTAATCATCCATCTCCCCTAATTGCTAAAGCTCCTCTGTTATCTACTCTTGCCTGTGGTCCTGAATTATCTTCACATCCTCTCCATCAACTTCCAGCTCCATTGCCTCACCAAGAGTAACAATATCTTGGTTTACAGCCTCCTGAGCCTCAAATCCTTCAAAGTCACAGGTGACTGAAGGTCACAAGTTCTTCCAGGTTGCAATGACGCACTCAGTAGAAACTTCATTCCAGGAATTCACTAAGAGCCTCACACAATCTAAGATGTTAATATTAAGTCTTCCATAATTCCTTGAGGCTGATGGCTCTGTCTCCTGAAGTCTCTGCAAAGCACTTGGCAAACATCATCTTGGTGAAAATCACCTTGAAAGTCGCAATCACTTGCTGGTCCATATGTTGTAGCAGAGTAATGTTGGGGAGGAATTTATATGTAACAAATTTAAATTTTGCCTCCAGAGATTGGGAAAGTTCTGGATTATGTCCTGGTGCATTATCCAACAGTAACAGTGGCCTTTTGAGGAAGTTTGTTGATCTGCAGGTAGCTCTTGACTAACGGTCAAAACACTTCTTGGGCCCCTTGGATATTTTATTGTTGTTTAAACACTGATTTTTTCCCGAGTTGTAAACAAGCATAGGCTTCAGTTTAAAACCGCCACAGGTATTGGTGCCCAACAGCAGAGTAAGTCTTTCATAGGCTTATACCTAGGCTAAGTGGCCTCCTCTATGATGAATGTTTGCCTGGGTATTCTTTTCCAGAAGAGCCCTGTCTCGTCCACATTAAACACGTGAGGAAGATAATCCTCCGCCATAACAAGCTCTTCAAACTGAAGCTGAAAAGCTTCAGCAACTTCCTCATCAGCACAAGAAGCCTCACCGTGTCTTACAGCCCTTTACTTAAACCCTCGAACCACCCTTCACTAGCTTGAAAAATCATCATATGGAGTAGCATCACTACTGAGGGTAAAAGGTAGTAGTGATTTATCTTGTTCGCTCACAGATATAACTTGCAGCCACACTATCTCCCTTCATCTGCTTCTCTCTTATCCACAATAACTGTCTTTCTATCTCTGTCATAATTTCTCTCCCATTTTTCACTAGCTCAGATTTGTCAGCCACTTTAATATTCTTTATAATTTCTTTCTGCTTGATAATATCAGAGATGGTTGATTGTGGAGTCATACTCACCTACCAATGCCCTAATTCTAACTCCATTTTTTTTTTCATAATTTCTTGAAGGAACGTAGACAAGAAAGGAACATCATAATTTACAACTGGAAAATCCTGGAGGGACTGATCGCAAACCTGCACACCGAAATCACTCCGTATAAAAAGAAGAGACTTGGCAGATGCTGCAAAATAAAACGCATGGACCTCAATAAGTGTCAGAAGTCCTCGACTTTTAATGCTTTTCTTTGTGAGTAAGGGGAATTTACCAACAAGACACTGGTTGTCTTCAAGGGCAAACTAGATAAGTTTCTAAAGTCAATTCCTAATGAGCCGAGCTGTGGTACATACGGTGGTCTGTGTGGGCAGAACTAACAGCCTGGTAGATCAGGTCAGCAACCGGGCTGCGGTAGCAATGGCTCCCGGAATCGTCGTTAAGTACACTGTACACTCCCAACCACTCCTTCAGTATCGTGTTTGTACACTCCCAACCACTCCTCCAGTATCGTGTTTGTACACTCCCAACCACTCCTCCAGTATCGTGTTTGTACACTCCCAACCACTCCTCTAGTATCGCGTTTGTACACTCCCAACCACTCCTCCAGTATCGTGTTTGTACACTCCCAACCACTCCTCCAGTATCGTGTTTGTACACTCCCAACCACTCCTCTAGTATCGCGTTTGTACACTCCCAACCACTCCTCCAGTACGTGTTTGTACACTCCCAACCACTCCTCTAGTATCGCGTTTGTACACTCCCAACCACTCCTCTAGTATCGTGTTTGTACACTCCCAACCACTCCTCCAGTATCGTGTTTGTACACTCCCAACCACTCCTCCAGTATCGTGTTTGTACACTCCCAACCACTCCTCCAGTATCGCGTTTGTACACTCCCAACCACTCCAGTATCGTGTTTGTACACTCCCAACCACTCCTCCAGTATCGTGTTTGTACACTCCCAACCACTCCTCCAGTATCGTGTTTGTACACTCCCAACCACTCCTCCAGTATCGTGTTTGTACACTCCCAACCACTCTCCAGTATCGTGTTTGTACACTCTCAACCACTCTCAGTATCGTGTTTGTACACTCCAACCACTTCCAGTATCGGTTTGTACACTCCCAACCACTCTCCAGTATCGTGTTTGTACACTCCCAACCACTCCTCCAGTACCGTGTTTGTACCTCCCAACCACTCCTCCAGTACCGTGTTTATACCTCCCAACCACTCCTCCAGTATCGTGTTTGTACACTCCAACCACTCTCGTATCGGTTTGTACACTCCAACCACTCCAGTATCGTGTTTGTACACTCCCAACCACTCCTCCAGTATCGTGTTTGTACACTCCCAACCACTCCTCCAGTACCGTGTTTATACGCTCCCAACCACTCCTCCAGTACCGTGTTTGTACGCTCCCAACCACTCCTCCAGTACCGTGTTTGTACACTCCCAACCACTCTCCAGTATCGTGTTTGTACACTCTCAACCACTCCTCTTGTATCGCGTTTGTACACTCCCAACCACTCCAGTATCGTGTTTGTACACTCCCAACCACTCCTCCAGTATCGTGTTTGTACACTCCCAACCACTCCTCCAGTACCGTGTTTGTACACTCCCAACCACTCCTCGAGTACCGTGTTTGTACACTCCCAACCACTCCTCGAGTACCGTGTTTGTACACTCCCAACCACTCCTACAGTATCATGTGTTTACAAACTCCGCTGCTTTACATCAATATTGCTCACCCTCTCAGTAAACCTTCACTAAATATTGCCTTCATTTCATCTCTATTATATCGAAACTCCTTCCTACTCAAATTTATCTTCCTTTAACACTCCTTCACTCCACTCTTACGTACCTCTCAGTTCCTATCAACCTCCCCTAAAAACATCCCTAACTCGATCCACTTCAATTTACGTTCGATAAACACTTGCCTTCTCCAATAATAATACTCAATAACGCACACTCCCTACACACATTTTATTCTTAAATACATATTGCTGGAGCACTTCTACCCTTCCATCAACGAAGACGTTGTCCTACAATCACTGGAACACCTCTACCCTTCCATCAACGAAGACGTTGTCCTACAATCACTGGAACACCTCTACCCTTCCATCAACGAAGACGTTGTCCTACAATCACTGGAACACCTCTACCCTTCCATCAACGAAGACGTTGTCCTACAATCACGAACACCTCTACCCTTCCATCAACGAAGACGTTGTCCTACAATCACTGGAACACCTCTACCCTTCCATCAACGAAGATGTTGTCCAACAATCATTGGAACACCTCTACCCTTCCATCAACGAAGACGTTGTCCTACAATCACTGGAACACCTCTACCCTTCCATCAACGAAGATGTTGTCCAACAATCATTGGAACACCTCTACCCTTCCATCAACGAAGACGTTGTCCACAATCACTGAAACACCTCTACCCTTCCATCAACGAAGACGTTGTCCTACAATCACTGGAACACCTCTACCCTTCCATCAACAAAGATGTTGTACAACAATCATTGGAACACCTCTACCCTTCCATCAACGAAGACGTTGTCCACAATCACTGGAACACCTCTACCCTTCCATCAACGAAGACGTTGTCCTACAATCATTGGAACACCTCTACCCTTCCATCAACGAAGACGTTGTCCTACGGAATACATCACAACACTCCTCCTCTCAACGGAGACTTACAGAACACGTCTGAGGAGGTAAGTGTGTTTCTCCGCCGCAATATTTACATTACAATGATATATACATCACAGAGCACCTATACTCCCCTCTCCCTTACGTGGAGAAAACTAGTCGCTTTTCTAAACCATTTATTCACAACCTTTCTGCATACCTACCATGCATGTATCTGCGTCTAGCACATCACACAACATCCCCGCCACTGGTACTTCTAGATAACACTGTTCACTTAATTAATGATTTAGATTGTGTTAAATTGCGTGTATTTATGTTAATTAAAGAACCTCTGAGATACCTGGAACCACTTCAATGGTCTCACACCCACAGTTAAAGTATCACTGTCATAAAACAACAGACTTTACCGTTGTTATAAACCATTTAATATTCTACAGTGGTCATGCAGACACTGTAGAACTCCAGTGGTCATGCAGACACTGTAGAACTCCAGTGGTCATGCAGACACTGTAGAACTCCACAGTGGTCATGCAGACACTGTAGAACTCCACAGTGGTCATGCACACACTATAGAACTCCACAGTGGTCATGCACACACTGTAGAACTCCACAGTGGTCATCTAGAACTCCACAGTTTTCATGCACACACTGTAGAACCCTACAGTGGTCATGCACACACTGTAGAATCCTACAGTGATCATAGAAAATATTATTACTTTTATATTTACGTAACGCACTAAAGCCATGTAGGTCACTCGGCGCATTTAGTGATAGAGGCTCGTGTTCTGTAGGTACTTGGGAGAGTAATACTGGTGGTAGAGAAACACTAGGTTGGTTGGTAACGTAGATATATTGAGTAAGTGAGGAAGGAGAACCCAGCCGTGCCTGTTGTCTTATCTATGCCTACCGTCCAACTGAGAGCGAATGGCCTGGGCTAGCGTCCCACATGAAGGGCGTATGACGTCACAGGTAGCTATGCTAGGGATCTTAAATATAAATATAGCTGGTACTACACACAAATGACACTCAATCCTCCGTCCACTAATTGCTAATCGCGTTAACCAGGTCAATAAACTCATCTTCCATTGTCTTCTGTGTATAGTTCTGCAAGGCTAAGAGACTGGGTACCTCATCTTTCACAATCTTCGTTTATCATCTCTGTAGTGAATGAAAAAAAGCCACTGGTTGGCGAAAAGTCTTCAAATTAGGATACCCAGGTGATGCACATGTGTGTAATTCCTCACGTCAATTACACCAGAAGCGCCAGTGGGAGGCAGCAGTACAGGCTGGAAACGTTGGGCATGTTTCCTCACCTGTTACTCCTGTTCACCTACCTTTGATATATCTTTGATGAGTTTGGAGTCTCTCTCTACTCCAAGAGCCCGGCTCGTCTGGTCAACCAGGCTGTTGCTACTGGAGGCCCGCTGCCCCACATATCCTTTACAGCCTGGTTGATCCGGCACTTGGTGAAGATACTTGTCCAGTCTCCTCTTGAAGGCTTCTACACTTGTACCAGCCATGTTTGATATCTTCTGGTAAGATAGGTAGGTACCTGGGTGTTAGTCAACTGTTATGGGACGCTTCCTGAGGGGTGGTAGTACGTACCCTAGAGATGACTGGGCTTTGAATTGAGCTGAGGCAGGATAACAACTCTTAGCCTGTAAGATCGACCAGTGTAAAAAAAAAAAATTGTGTTAGTGTGACTCTGTAAATGACCCGACTGCGTGCAGAAACATAACACAGTTCCCTGTCATGTGGGATAAAACTCATGCTAACAACAAAAAATTTAAAGATAATTTTGGGGGGCTTCAAGCAGAATTTCAACAAATTACGTAATAATTTTCCGCTTCAAATAATGTTTTAATAATTAGAAAATTACAGAATAAAGCCCCAATAGAAGCCAGAATATTATACAACCATCTGTTATGAATCAGTCGAGTTTAACGTTCCCGAGTATCTGGAAAGTTGGAGTCAAAACATTCGACTCCAATTTTCCTGATAATCACTTACCAGGAAAATTGGAGTTGAACGGCGCACTGCCCACAATACTGAAGACCAACGTAGTAAAACAAGCTTTTACTGGGACAACGTTTCGCCCTGTGAAGAGCTTTTTATTTGATCAAACTCTACTCTGAGCGAAACATTGTCCCAATAATAAAGTGTCCTACAATCTGTCTCTTTTCTTAACATCAAGAAAAGTTAAATATCGAACATAATAGAGAATGAATAAAGAGAGAATGAACGGGGACTCCAACCGTGGTCCTGGCATGTACCTTCCAGCCCTCCTCCATCACTTCTCTGTTTATTCACTGACATTCGTTCATTTTGACTAGTTGATAATAGAGAATATTATCTCTGAATATATTCACATTATATATATGTCAATGTATTCTGTCTAGTAATAAAGCACTCATATAGTGAGTGGTAGAAGAAGAAAATATTCAAACAGCTCCGGGGAGAACCTCGAGTTTTCCCTGAGGTACGTTTATTGTCTTCTCTGAGGATGAGGGTTCCCAGTCAAGTTCTAGACGTGGTACCTCCTTATATATTAAAAAAAATATATATACTGTACATATACGTATATATTTTTTTTTTCAACAAGTCGGCCGTCTCCCACCGAGGCAGGGTGACCCAAATAGAAAGAAAATCCCCAAAAAGAAAATACTTTCATCATCATTCAACACTTATACATAATCAATGTCTTTGCAGAGGCGCTCGGATACGACAGCTGAGAATAAGTACCTCCCAACTGTCACTATCCCAGACCCCTCCTTTAAAGTGCAGGCATTGTACTTCCCATTTCCAGGACTCAAGTCCAACTAAATCAATTAACTGATTTCCCTGAATCCCTTCACAAAATATTACCCTGCTCACACTCCAACAGCTCGTCATGTCCCAAAAACCATTCGTCTCCATTCACTCCTATCTAACACGCTCATACATGCTTGCTGGAAGTACAAGCCCCTCGCCCACAAAACCTCCTTTACCCCCTCCCTCCAACCTTTTCGAGGACGACCCCTACCCCGCCTTCCTTCCGAATAGGTAAAACTGGTCAATTAGCAAGAACTCATTTAAAATTAAATCCTTTCTAAAATTTTATCTTATGCGTTTAAAGATTTATATATTTTTTCATTCACGTTAATGTAAAAAATTAATAATTTTGTACCAAAAGAACCTGAGAAAACTTACCTAACCTTATTATGACAAGCGCCATTTAATTTAGCCCAATCCAACTAAATATATTTTAGACAAGTTTACAATAATTTAAAAATAAACAAACACAATGAAATATATTTTTCTTCGTTAGGTTCAGAATGATTTTTGCGAAATTATTGCACACACAAATTTTCACTTGTCTTATTTGGCAAGAAGAGTGTTGCTATTTAAGCCAATATTGCAAGTTTTACTTATTAGGCACGACATATATATACATATATATAATCACGTTAAAGTAACGCTCAACAAATGTTTGTTAACAAATTTTCCAGCTATGAGTTTAAAACACAATAAATTTATCCCAACAAGACGCGAAATGTTATTTAATGTAGTGATCCCTAATTAGCATTGAAGTGAGACTAATGAACAGGTGAAAGATGCTATAAGTAACCCTTAATGGTGAACACCTCCACTCACCTCTACATTAACATGTCATAGGCTCACGCCACCTAAGAAGTGTGCTAATTTTGATGGTATCAGTATAAAATTGAGTATCGGTATCGGCAAACATTTTTATATCGTCCCACCACTATGCAAGAGTCGATTCATAGTACCTGGATCCATATAGTGACATTTATACCCCGGCTTTACTGATTCCTGGGGCTCACGGCAGGATTATGATGACTAGAAACTAGGTACTGGCGGGCCCCTCTTATTCAGCAGGTTACTTTCTGGGCTACTGCTGCAAAGCGAAGATCACTATAAAGTGAAACATGGTCTTTTTTTCACTATCAGATGCATATAAAAGCCTGATATGTTTTTACTCTCATATATTAAGTGAGCAATATAGATATGCCTAAAAATTGCATATACAGTACATACATTACTTACCCTAAAATATTTTCGTCCTTAGCTTATAATGAGTGAATACATTTATTGTAGGAAGTCCGAATAAATGAAGAATGGGTATAACTGAACATCGCTGTAGCGAAACGCTGTAAAGCGGGGCCCTCCTGTATAGTGTTTATATGGCCTAGTGTGGTGACGTGACTAAAAATAATCAACAGGTAGGTAGTTAGGTAGAACACCTCTTCATCATGGGCATTTACTCGCCATCCAAAGGCTGAAAAGATACTTCCTAACATCAATGTGGATTATCTGCTTCTTTACCTGTATCCCCTTGCTAATATTCCTCGTATATCGAACAGTATGTCTCCACTATCTAATTCTCTCTCTTTTATGTGACATAACTGTTCTTCTCGTGGTTTATCCCCTCAGCTCTGGTATTCTCTTCGTGAACCTTCACATCTTGTTCAATTTCTTAATATACCAGATCAGGTAATAGCTCCACGCTGGTGCAGCAAACTTCACTTTGATCCAAAGGAAAGTTGTGTATAATGTCCTAAATGAAGTTGTTAAAGCTTCTGAAAGCAATTCTTAAGCTAGTGAATTTTTGCATATGCCGCTCAAGTCTATGGCTGATTCTAGCCAGGATGACTTCAGCAGTCCCTACAAGCTGTTTTATCTCTTTTTAAAAATGATTTTGGTGGCGACGGGTTCCTCGACAGCTTACCAGGTTGAGAGGCTCCTCGAGCAGTGCTAACTTGTGTAAGTGGAAGGCGAGGCTGCTTTCAATGCTCTCACCCAACACTGGAAGACACTGCCCCCACACACTTGGGCACGGGCACAGTGATACAAAGACAGGGCAGAGCAAGACTTTAATACAATGTACCGATGTTTATCGACACTCTGCCTTCTAAGACTCTTGGCAGACATAGTGCAGACTCGAGTGAAAACCAAATTTGGACAACAGCTACAAAATTTATTTTCACACATTTTTACTTGTAAGAAGAAGTAGTAGGGATAATTATTATTATTATAATCAAATAGAAGCGCTAAACCAATAGTAATAGGGAAATGAACTCGATGGATAAAAATTCGATTACCAGGTGGGGCGAGATATATGGGCATGTCTTTTTACACATGCTACCCTTGTTCACCCAGCAGTAAATAGGTACCTAGGACAAGTACTATATATAACAATACTTACAAACAGTCGAATAAAGATAGGTAAACAACACTTGAGATATACTGCACAGGTACGTGGTAGGAGTTCGTTGGCTGTTGTGGGAAGGACGTCAGTGGAACTAAAATCTACTACTTGGTTTCCTTTGATTATTCTGCTCGTTTATTATAATTTATATGGGTGAGCGTTGAGCTCTAATGGTCATACAACTTTTGGTAAATGTGGGACAATCAGGTTTGATTCTAGTTGGCTGAATGCAGCTCCCTGGGTTAGCACCACAATTTGCTTATTTGCAGTTAAATATACATTTTGTGGAACAAAAAGTCACAATACTGTGACTGGAACAATACACAAATAAACCACACATAGGAGAGAGGATCTTATGACGACGTTTCGGTCCGACTTGGACCATTTACAAGTGACATTCTCTCTTGAAAATGGTCCACGTCGGCCCGAAACATCGTTGTAAGCTTCTATGTGAAGGTTATATGTCTATACATTTTCTAGGTCTATGTAGCCTCACCCCTGCACACAGGCAACGTTGCAAAACTAACGCTGGGTAATATATATATATATATATATATATATATATATATATATATATATATATATAAATAAAATAATTACCATGAAAAATAGAAGAACTCCAAGCGCTTTGTGACTACTCACATTATCAAGGTTCCTTGATAATGTGAGTAGTCACGAAAGCGCTTGGAATTCTTCTATTTTTTCATAGTGGTTGTTTTGCATATTTTGATATCACTCTGTTTATTGATTATTATATATATATATATATATATATATATATGCCAATCAACGCACAAAATAAAATTTCCCAAAATATCTATTTACAAGGTGGTTTAATCTGCTTGTCACTGCATAAAAACACTGGTAAACAATGGTAGATGATGAAAGCGATAATATTTTCCATGTAATAAGGTAGAGCAAGGCGAGCAGTTTATCTTCACTAGCACACCATGTACACGTTGCATCTTCAATCTGTTAAGTGCAGAGAGCTGTGAATGTGGGAAGCAGGGATGTTACCCACGAGAGTACAGAGACAAATGGCGCACATCCGACAACTGCGTCTTTTTCACCAAAGAGAAAATAAGAAGCACAAGCCACTTAACATCTTATGTTCCACCAAACCTCGTGAAATTATAGGCCATAATGGGCTACAAGCTTTGTGTATTTATTACTTCATATGCATATGGTACTATTTTTTTTTTTTTTTTTAAGAAAATTTTCTAACAAAATACAGGTCATATATTTGTTAATGCGTCCCGAGAGCACCGCCACCGCGGCCAGATCTCTTACTTGAAAAATAATTGTTGGCATAAAAACTATTAAGAAACTGATATACAAGCAAAGTATGTATTGAATGCAAGTAAAAATCTTTTAAGACTTACCTGGCATCTTACATATGCACGAACCAGAAAGAAAGAACCAGCCATCTTGCCACGGTGCAAATCATTCAACAAACTTCCATGTCGCACTTGCATGCCGCCATGATGGTAGACTCTTGATAAGTGTTGCTAAATGTTAGCTTCTGGCAGCCTTGTGACGCCTCCCTCTCCTGAGGAGAGTCAGACGCCACAGCAGTGGCTACAATGTAGCACAGTATCTACAATGTATGTAGCACTTTGTGATATCTTCGTAAGTTCCATTTACCTGTCTGTGTGCTAGGCCATCCTGAGAAATGATAATTCCCAAGTAACAGTAACTTCAGCTCTGCTCGAACGAATTCCTTAATCTCCTATAGTTGCTAAACCCTTAGTGGAATTCTCGACGAAGTCCCCCAGCTCAAGCTGACAGATTTCCTTACCTTATGTACGAAAACCACCCTGTGTGACGGAATGTGACAGGGAAACATGGCTAGCTCTGTTCTCTCAATGTAACCAATACAGAGAGTAGGGTAACTGCACACTACTGATGTACCCAATTCTGCTTATCAATAAAAAGTTGGGAACACGTAGTTCCCTCTTTCCCTCTGTCTTGTTATTCATAAATGTCTTGAAAGTTAAGACGAAAGTCTTACAACTCCCTTCAAATATTATGGGACTAAATACTGCACATGTGCGCGTGTACGTATTCACCTAGTTGCTAATGCAGGTGTTGATTCATGACTTTTGTCCCCACCACTAGGTATCTAAAAGATAAACAATGACACGGTCTGAAAGGAAGTTGAGCTAGAATGGGGTAACGAATACAAACTAAACGCCAGACTCAGCCAGAGAGATAAAGAAGTGACGTAAGCTAAAGCTTACCTATACCTGGAGTGTGTTCCGGGGGTCAACTTCCCGGCGGTCCGGTCCATGACCAGGGCTTGTAACATGCCGGTGACCGGTTTTAAGGGTTTTTCTCTCCTCGCAGCCTGGCCATAGGACAGGGTTCCTTGTTGACTGCCTGTTCAACCAGGCTATTGCTGTCAGCAACCCTCTGGCCCACATAGCTATCACAACCTGGTTGATCTGGCACTTGGCACCTGGCAGAGGCAGGAAATAGTAGAGACCGAGTCAATACATGAATTCAACTGTAAATACGACAAGCATGGGGCTGGAGAGGTATCACACAGGGGTCAGTTAAAGGTTGAGAGGCAGAGTCCACAACTGAAATTCCATTTCCACAAACAGCACTAAGAGTACACTTTTTGTACATTTCCCCTAAATATCTGACGTAAATACAACTAAAATTTTACCAAGTGTTTTGGAATATGCTGGCATTTATTTGCAATAAATACAGTGATAAGTGTAAGCGTAAATCATGGTCCCAGTTGTTTGGTCTCTGACCAAGCCTCCTAAAACCATAAATGGAAATATTACCGAAATAAGAACTATTGAAGAACACGGGAAATTAAGCATAACTGAATACAGAATGTAAATAAAAGTTGTAAGTTTTACTTATAACTTTTATTTGCATTGTACAAAAGGCCAAATAAAAGACCAGCAGTGCAGAGTGCAAAATGTTTAACTGGCTTCCGCTTCATGCATATATGACAGAACGGTAGTACCTCCATCAAGTGTTAGTGTCTACCAACCACAGGGAAACAAAAGTAAGAAAGTGTAAGTATTAAAACAAAAGGGTTACGCTGTTGTGTAACCTGGGAGTTCCTCCCGCGAGTGTCTTACCAAAAGTATAGTGGCAATATTACAAAAGTTGCGTAACACCCAGCTTGGGCTCTGAGGAAACATGTGTGCTGGCTGCCTGGTGGTGTGTGACATCAATCCCATTGATCGCCTGTAGCACCCATAAGGCTCGGCACATCGCCTCGTCCACGCCAGGAAATGGATCCTTCATCTCACAAGATCTTAGGTAGTGGCTGGCTGGCTGGATGCTGCTTGGGATGCAGGGAGAGCAAAGGATTGCACACACCACGCCACAGTTATACTCTCTCCTACGTGATGGCTACTGATAACATTACCGGGAATCATTTTTGATGGAGACGAGGACATTTTGATGCCAAATATATCATTTATTTCGCTTCCCTCAACCATAATTTTTAAAGAGTAAGCCAGAGGAAGGCCTCGGTCAGACGATCAAAAGCTCGAACTGCGGGTCATCATATGACTAAGACCCGCGTCAGGAAAACTTATCCTGTTTCCTGACAAATCTTACCCAACCTAATCTCATTAACTAAAATTAGTATTATTATTATAATCAAATAGAAGCGCTAAACCACAAGGGTTGTAACTAAAATTAGGAGCAAGTTTTTATGCAATACTTGCAAGAAGGATTTGTGTGTGTTCGGGCAAAGTATCCTCACTGATTTGTATTTACAATCCTGTTTCTTAAGTACACTGAACGACATTACTTATAGGTTTACTAGGTTTAAAGCATATCGCCTACACTAGGCTATGTGTCACCTGTTTCCAGCCAATCAGGTTCACTGTAGTTCGCCTGTGGTCATTTCTGAGAGAAAATGCCCATGTGACGAGGTCTCAGACTAGGCCTCCTAGTTGCTGGCCTGATAGATCGACACAAAAGATATACACCTCTCGATATTCTCCCAGATCCTTTTCTGTGTTTGATGTGTGTAGTTTTCCGTACTTGTTGTATGCACCATTGTCTCTGGTCTTTCCTCTGCTTTCCCGAGCTGCCTGACTTGTCGACTGACTCTCCTGTCTCCTATTCAGAACTGCCTGACAGTGCACTATTTTCCCACCGCTTTCTCAGACTACCTCACCGCACACTGACTCACTGAACACGGAATGCGAACAAAACCACACATACAGGACTTAATCTCGTCTGGCATGCCATTTACATATATCATGAACAATAGTGGCCATAGTACTGATCCTTGGGGATCCCACTTGTTACCCTCGTCCATCCTGACATTTCCTCGCATACTGGCACACTCTTCTGTCTCCGATATCAATTCACACTGAGAATAAATTCTGTTTTCACTTCTAGATTGGGAAAATGCTTTCTTACAGCCCAGGAAAACGCAGCAATTTATCCCTGTTTCTCTGGCTTTATATCAGTAACTCTCATATAACTTTAGCTGGTTTCTCAGACAGGTTAACCCAGCCCTGAATCAGTGTTGATTTTCACTAACGAAGACCCTCTCGGGTACCCCAGTACTCTGTTATTGACAATCTTCTAAAGTACTTTAGATATAATGCATGTCAATGTTACTAATGTATGTGTGTGTACAGTACCGTGTGCATGTGTACAGTACTGTGTGTGTAAAAGTAGTGTATGGTTCTGCATAAAATCCAATACGTTACAATTTCTTAAAATCCAAATGAGGTATAAAAATTTATAACCTTTAATTTACAAAGTGTTAACCTGTTTCAGCTCATTTCAAAGCCCAGTCCTAAGGTGCACTCCCACGCCTCCAGGATGCTACCCGCAACACTCGGCTATCACCTCGGTACCAGTTTAATATTCAGTGAATAGGAGCAATATATTTAAGGGAACAAGTTCAACGTCTACGCCCGCCCCTATAACTGAAACCAGGTCGTTCGGCTGTGGGCTAAAGGCGCTACCACTGAGCTACGAGTCATCTGTCATAAGGCACATGGTTGATAAGGTCAGATATCGGGTCAACTAGAAGAGGGATAAATTTAGCGATGGGGAGTTAAGTAGGGCAGAGGTTACTGTGAAAGGTGGAAGGTGAACCACCACAAAGAGGTTTGAGAGAGATTATCAGCGTACACTTAATCTACTAGAAGGAGCGTTGGGAAAAACCCATGTTTGTCAGTCATGAGAATCAATCAATCAATCAACTTTATTTCTGATAATATTACAAAGTGGAGTTTACATGTTATGTTATTTAGACATTTTATGAAGTAAGTATTACAAGAAGGCCAATAATATGCCTAGGTATGCCTAGGCATTTCAGGCAGTCTTATACTAGATCTTACTCTATAGTGACACAATGATTATAATGGTGTTAAGGTTAGGTAATTGTAGTGATTAACTAGGTTAACAAAATTGAGATAATTTAAGAATTTAACAATTAGTTTATATATTAATGGAAATGGTGACGTGTTGGCATGATACAGTTTTTATATTGGAGTGTCTTAGGCAAACTTATGACTAGCTTAAGAATTATGAAGCAATAGTTATTAGAATTTTGGTTACAGTCATGTGCAAATTAAGGGGAATCACAGATATCAATAAGTGTATTTTGCTGTGGATATGTGCAAGATAAAGTAGTTTTCATGTGGTTAGCTACCGGTTGGGTGTGTAAGTGAGATAAGATGTTTTTTAACAGTGCTTTTGAAAATGGAGGTTGTGTCTGCAGTTCTAGAGTTTTCAGGCAGGGAGTTCCAGATTTTAGGCCCTTTTATGTACATTGAATTTTTTTATAGATTTAGTCGGACACGGGGAATGTCAAAGAGATGTTTGTGTCTGGTATTATGTCTATGGGTCCTGTCACAACTGTCATGAAAGTGTTTTAGCTCAGGGTTAAAGTTGGAATTTATGGTTCTATAAATGTAGATTGCAGAGTAGTAAGTGTGGATGTTCTGAACAGTGAGTAAGTTTAGGTTTTTGAAGGCTAATACAAGGCTATTATTCCTTTCCTTCTTTCTGGCTAAGTTTCCTGGTCTTCTTGGCGTATACGCACAGGTTACTGTCTTCAACACTACGTGCGTTATTGTCCACTTATTGAGGAATATAATAGAGAACAATAACGTATAAGGTATATATTATTTGTAAAAAATAAAACATCAGAACTTTAAAGCAAGTGTCGTACATTGACTTGCAATATAAAATAATAAACAATATACGTTATAATACTCAAATATGATCCTTATAATGGTAAAAACATTTTAAGACCAAGTTCAAAAAGCCAGGCCTTTTCTGTATCCATAATCCACTTGCTCTTGCTCTTGCGCTACTGTTTGCTCAATTAATTAGCCATTTAGTTGGGAAAATCTATCCCTCTGACATCTCTCCTATCATAGGTTGATCACCGAAGCTAAGCAACGCTGAGCTTGGTTAGTACTTGGATGGGTGACCGTCTGGGAACACCAAATGCTGTTAGTTTTTTTTTTTAGTCTGGTTGAGGAGACAAGCAGCAGACAAGCCTGGCCCAGGACCGGACTGCCGGAGATAGAAAACTCTCGACACCGTCAAAGGTTTATCTGCCGCATTTTTCTCATGCTTTCAGTAAAAAAGGTGACTCCCTCTCTACCTTCCTCTTCCTTTTAACTCCTGTCTTCCGTCCCTCTTCCTTCAACTATAATCGTTCCACCCCCTGTCTTCCTTCCACTACCCCCCACAGCCCCTGACCCTACACATGCCAGATCGAGGATCAGGAGCGGCCAGTTTTGAGGAAACTTCCTACTGCTGGACAGTATAGTCTGGCCTCCTCCAGAATGTGCCGAGGGGGATTGGGAAGTGGGAGGGGCAAGGAATGAGGGAGAGGTAGGGAGGGGGAGGGGTAAGGGATGAGGGAGGTAGAATGACATTCCATGCATTATGACAGACTGTGTTCTTATTGTGCCCATGGCGACCTTGCTTTTTACTGGATCTAACATTACCTTTCGTATCTCTCTTTCCATTAAGTTATGGTAGTGTGTCGATTAGTGACCTGACCCTTTAATATATCCCTCTCCTCTCACATTCCCTTTCCTCCTCCTCACATTCTCTCTCTTCTCTCATTTTATAACCAGACAAAAGAAACATGCTTTTAGGGTCATGCACCAAACGAGATAATAATGAGTCTTCGCTTTTAACTTTGCCAGATTATGCGACACACAAGAAGGTCTTGTTCCCCTCTATCTTCCCTCTCCTTCTAGACCCCTCCCATCCACACCCCACCTTCCATCATTACCCAACCTCATCTCAACACTATACCTTTCCCCAACCTCACCTCGTGCCCCCTCCATACCCCCTCTCCTCCACAACATTACCCCTTCCTTCCCATAAGTGTAGTCCCCTTAACAGCTCTCACATCAATTCCTTACACTTGCATCTTCACATTTTTTCGACACTTCTCTTTTACTCTTGCTGCACCCCTTTCCTCTAGCTCTCGATGCACCCCTTTCCTCTAGCTCTCGATACACCTCTTTTCCTCACTTGTTGCTGCTACCCCCTTCCCTCTCGCAGCAACCCTCCCTCTTTCCTTCTGCTGCCTTCCCTTCCCTACTCCTGCACCACCTCCCCTTTCACTGCACCTCTCCAACTTCAATTTTTCATTGTCCATTTCCTCGCATCTTCTCATTCATCAATTTTGAGGTTATCATATCTCCTCTATTCCTAATTTTTAACAGTGAAAAATTTAGCGTCTCAATTTTCATAACTCAAATTTTATATTTATTTAACTTTGTTGGGCAAAAATAATCTTAAAAAAAGTAATGTTTCTGAAATAAAAACTTTATATGGCAGCCTGGGTTCAACACTTGAGGTGAACAAATGAACATCGGTACACTCGAGGTGAACAACTGACCTGGTTGATCAGGTATACACCAGAGAAGCCAAGACCGAGGCTGGGGGTACGTAAGAAAACTCTCAAAACTAATCAAAGGTACATCAAAGATATTGTAAAACACGAGGTGAAAAGTGAACTTCACAGAACGAGGTAAACACCTGAACAACAGAACAGCAACACAAACTTAAAAAAAACTGCCTAATAATTATATACGAGTTTCTAACAACTGTATTTGAGTCACCTGGAGCTTCAGTCTCACTTAATAATAATAATAATAATATTTTTATTTCTTTCCCTCAAGACGTTCTTCAGAGTTCACGACCCAACTTATAACCTGCACGAGGCTTGTTGTACCTGCACGAGGCTTGTTGTACCTGTGCCTTTGTACATCACACAACACCTTTCCAAGTATCTAACTCCGTTTGATCAGTAAGGAAACGTTTCGCCAGCTTCTTCAGTCCAATACAGAGAATAACACTGGAAGATGAGTTGTAGTTTTAGGTAATCAGTCCCTCAGCGTCCAGTAGTTGCTTCTTCACATCATAGGTTGGTATTTCGCTGCACTCCAGCTCACATGTTGGAGAGGTCAAGTGTATTTATATGACACTACTTTCTAAACAAACGTTAGAACCTCTCCTTTAATATGCATTTTTTTTTTTTTTGGTCGGACGAATTTAAGGCACGTGTGTGTGTGTGTGTGTGTGTGTGTGTGTGTGTGTGTGTGTGTGTGTGTGTGTGTGTGTGTGTGTGTGTGTGTGTGTATGGGTGATGAAGGGGAGGTATGGGTGGGCGTGGGGGTGGTGGAAGCTTAAAGCTGAGCCAGGAAGCAACAACCAGCTCCATATTCACCACACGGCTATCAACCACGCTCTCCACCGCTCTCACCTGCGCCCGCACACTGGCCCAGGAGCTCCAGTACGACCCAAACAAACATAGCTGATGAATAAGACACATATAACAACAGACAGGTATACTTAGTGCAGAAACGTTAATGGAATAAAGACCATTTTTCATGACTTTTCATACTTGAGACAGTAAAAAAAAGTGTGGTCGTAATTTGAAAGTGTTCGATCCTGAATGAAGGTATTTAGTTCCTTAGCCTAAACTATCCGTCCTCAACCCAATATGGCATTCTTCAGGTCACTGTCACTCACACCCCACTTTCAGCCTATATATACTGTCTTTTTAACTCGTGTGTATTAGAAGTGATCAAGGTCCCAGGACCGAAACGTTTTCTTATATGTCCCAGTATTTGCTCACGTGTCTTTTCAAACCAATTTGTCGGTATCTCTTACCAAAGTTTATACTGGAGAGGTGCAGCAGTTGGAAATAGCATCACAGGTGGGCGGAGCCCACTAGTTGAGGTGGATTATGTCAATAAGTCAGACATCATTTCAAACAAGGTTAAACAGACAAGCGAGATGAGTTGGGATTGGGAGTTACAGAAGATATCTTCTGTACTAAGATCCATGGTGTTGCTATGTCTAACAAGTACCATTATGATCAACGAGACAATTGTGCAACATTTGGGTATCTTCCTTCCCAGAATTTGTGGAGGAAGAAATAAAAAAAAATCCCTTCTCTAATCCACTTGATGTAGCTACCATCCCTGGGGATGTTAAACAAGAATTCTTTGGTTAAAAAAAATTCTAACGATAAGATGAAAAAGTTGACTGTGTTCTGGTCTTCAGTGTATCACTCATATCCAAAAATCAGCACGATTGCACTACGAGTCTTTTTTGCCATTTTCTGCAACATTTGAGTCAGGTTTTCCAACCCTTCTACATATAAAGAACGAGATGCGCTTTGTTTACAACCTGGCCTGAGTAACTGGCTGGAAGCAAACTATGTTATCATTCTCATGGAGATGTTTTTACAAATTCAAATTTGTTTTAAGGTTGTGATTCTAGTCGAGTAACAAGACAAAATTATGTCAAATTGAATTAAAAGTACAGGATAATGGTTACTCTCAATATTATTATAATTCAAGGGAAGGCGCTAAACCCTTTGGAATTATATAGGAAAACGTATTTATGTGGGCCGGCGGACCACCAGCATCAACAATCTGGTTAACCAGGCAAGCACCAGAAGGGAGTAGACAAACTCTCGGAACTCATCGAAGGTAATATCTACACCATGAGTATCTCTCATCTATTTTGCATAATTGATTTTCTATCTACAGTCACACAAAATACCCAGAACTCACCACAGACAGGTGACTACTTAATGATTTTTTTTAACACATGGGCAGTTTTCCGAGGCAGGGTAACCCAAAAAAGAACACTAATCATCACTCTATCGCTGTCTTGCCAGAGCCGTGCTGACACTACAGTTAAAAATCTGCAACATATCTACACTTCTCCTTCAGAGCGCAGGCACTCTATACTTCCCACTTCCAGGACTCAAGTCTGGCTAACCGCAATTTGTGAAAAAAAATAATGAATAATGTTTTTTACATATTCACATCATAAGAATTTATCGTTATTTTCATGACTTTTGTGGAAAAATAAGGGAATCCACGTTTATTTTAAGTGTTCCCAAAGAGAGGAAATGGAGAGGGAAAAAAACAGAAGCATTGGTCTAGAGACCTACATTGGAAACCCAAGTGTCTAAACTGGCGGGCAAGCCACACCAGGTACTAGGATGACCCCTGCACCAGTGTACAGCGGGCTGCGGGCCGCTGACAGCGACAGCCTGATTAATCACATAGTCAACAACAAGTCTCCTCAGGCTGGTTTCCGAGAGTAGAAAAAAAACCCTGGAAACCAGTCACAGATATGGCACAAGTATCATTCATCTTACCCACTAGCATGTCAAATTTACGTACTCTACATTAAACAACAGATAATGGAGTAAGAGAGGCTAAGAAAATAATTGAATAGCTACACCAGAGCTGGAGAAGTGAGCAAAACACTCACTATGGTAAGATACTGAAACGTACGAGCCCATGGACGTTGATACAATATTTTTTTTTTTTGTACCCATGGCGCCCCTACTTTTCACTGACCCATCCTACTAATCATCGACCACATCACTGGTGTCTGACATTTCGAGTCCTGCTGACTGCGATCTTTCTCTGTATATACCAGCTTGTTCCTGCGTGGTGCATTGATATATATATATATATATATATATATATATATATATATATATATATATATATAAATGCCGAAACTGCTCTAATACACAGAACAAACAACATATAAATACAAACATTCCAAGCAATGAATCAGCAGCTCGCGCTGTGAAAGTTAAAATATGCAGAAAAAACGGAACATATGTTTGTTATATGAGTGTGGGAAATCAACGAGGCGCTCACACTGACATTACCTCCCGTGTGTTATGACTGTATGGTAGACATGTTATGTGCGAGATGACATGATGCAGAAGAGCGAGGGAGGGAGAGATGAGTCAAGGAGGGGTGGAGAAAAGAGCCAGCTAGGGATGGTGGGAGAGGAAAGCCAAGGAGGGGTGGAGAGAGGGAAGAGCCAGGAAGGGTGGGAGAGAAGAGCCAGGGAGGGATGGAGGGAGAGGAAGGCCAGGGAGGGATGGAGAGAGAGGAAAGCCAAGGAGGGAGGGAGAGAAGAGCCAGAGAGGGAGGGAGGGAGAGTCAGGGAAGGATGTAGGGAGAAAAGGAGCAGGAAGGGATGGGTAGGAGCATATGAGTGGATAGATCTTTACATCAGTTTTAGTAATCCACCCAATAAATTTCCTTGTGTTTGTGATAGCAACATTCCTGTGATCACTGAACGTAAGACCTTCACACATTATCACTCTTAAGTCCCGCATATTCCTATTCTGCTCTACTGAGTGTTTCTACTTATTTTATACTCCACTTCAGTTTTCAAATAATTTTTTGTTCATAGTGGAGTAACTAAATAACTCTTCGTTGACAGTCATACTGTTTTCTATGGTCCACTGCAAGACCTGGTTAATATCAGCTTGGAGGTTATGCTGTGGTCCACTGCAAGACCTGGTTAATATCAGCTTGGAGGTTATGCTGTGGTCCACTGCAAGACCTGGTTAATATCAGCTTGGAGGTTATGCTGTGTCCTCAGTGGATGTCACTCTCATACAAATTCTAGTGTAGTTTGCAAAGGCTGACGGACTTCTTTTGACAACGCTGTCAACAGTAAGGCGACACTGTCAAGCATGTGAGCACACCACCAACGCTTCATTACAAGTCCTCCTCAAGGAAGGTTCCTTGATGCCGGTGAGGGGCTCTTGATCCAACGGATTGAACTGGTCCTCCCCTTCCTTGAAGAAAACCTGATAGCCTTCCACTTCCCCAAGAGCTGGATGACCTCTAGGGTTTAGCGTTTCCCTTTAATATTACAACAGCAATAATAATAATAATAGTAATAATAATAATTAAAAAAACGTTTATACATCAGACTCAATAAAAAAATTACTGTCGAATGAACACACTGGTCCTCTGTTCAGGGAAACAGATACAGCAGGAAAAAAATGAAAAGGGTCTGGACCGTATATTTCTGGCTTGCAAAACGGCGTTCGATATCGTACCACACTACTTTTGATTAGTTTGAAGAGTTTTCCCCTACTCCCTCAGCCTGGTCCTGGGCCAGACTTGTCTGGTGCTTCCCTGGTCAAGCATACCTAACGTCTACAAAGCAAGGAAACAAAAATAACTGGAAAATACCATAACTGACCACAGAATACCATATGAGGAGCTGACAGTGTAATGGGCAGGGAGGGTGTTTCAGAATGTGTAGACGTGACGAGTGGGGTCCCACAAGGGTTAGTAATGAGATTAGGACTGTTCCTCATATATGCAAAAAACTAGCAAGATGCAAAAATAATGGGGACCAAAACTACAAGATGACAGACTGTGGGGATGGTCAGACAAATATTATTAGAAATATGGTCTCAGAAACAATTATATAATAATAATAATCTATTTCTGCAAGTAAATGTACTACGTATACAGACCTAGCTGACATCATGACATACTATATAGAAAGCTCCTTGTTATGCAGAGCATTTCAGCCAAATTAGGTTAATTTTGTCCCCAGGTTGCGAACCACACCAGTCGATCCCCGTATCGAGGATCGAACCATGGACCTCAATATGTGATCCGAGTGCCCCAGCACCCGAGCTACGGGCGGTTGCTCAACTCCCGTGGACTCAGTTAGGTAAATACAAATACTTTACCTACTGAAAGATAACGTGACACTCCGGTACCCCTGTCGCAGAATAAACACAACGTGAACGTCTTGTTAAAACAAATTCCTACAACAAGCGTCCATAACACGGTAATAAGAGCTGAGGATAATGAAAGTCAAACATGGCTGCTTGATTATTAAGGTGCTAAAAATAAAGATCTCGCCCTTCCACCCGCCATCCAACACTCGCTAATTTACCCCACTAATATACATCCCAGTTTAACGTGGTACTCACTGGTCTGGTGATGGTCTCCCGGCACCCAACCCAGGGTGGGCAGCATGGCGGCGGCACCAGGACTGAAGGGTGTGGAGGACGTAAAAGAGAGTGCATGGAGGAGGGAAAAAGAGTGCATGGAGGAGGGGAAATGAGGGTGTATGGAGAAAAAAGGAGACAGGAACATGGGAAGGGGGAGACACCTGGGTAGTTTTTAATTATACAAAATTGGGTACATCAGCAAACTTGAACACCGGAATAATTCTGTATGACAAGATTATTAGCAGATTGCACAGAGTACCTCCAATAACATGCATGGAGAGAACTCGATGAGTGTCAGAGGTCCCCGACTCTTCAACGCCCTCCCTCCGTGCATAAGGAAAATTACTAACAAATATCTGGCTGTCTTCAAGAGAGAGCTGGACAAGTTCCTTAAATAAGCTCCTGACTAGCCGGGCTATGGTTAGCATGTTGGACTAAAGACGCCCTGCAGTAACAGCCTGGTTTGTCAGGCCGTGGTCTACTAGGCCTAATCTGGGACCGGGCGTTGACCTAGTATCAGCAGTGTACTGCTACTCTATATAATGGGAACAAAAGGTAGTTATGCTTCCCAGTCATATTCCATCACACAAGAGTGTTACAGGCTACTGTGTTCTCGTACATCAGGCAATGAAATCTTTCGGTAAGGCGATGAGGATACCGTCCGTCAAACAGCAAATCTTCAAGCGGATATAAATAAAGTTTTCCAGTGGGCTTAAAAATAATATGATGTTTAATGAGGACAAGTTTCTGTTGCTCCACTATGAGCGAAAGGAGAAAATAAAGACTAACGGAATACAGGACTAACTCGAATCATTCATTAGTACGACAGTTTCATGTGAGAGACTGAGGAGTAATGATGTCAAGAGATCTCACATTCAAGAATCACAACAATGTTGCTGTCATTACCGCAAGGAAAAAGGTAGGCTGGATAACTAGAACTTTGAAGACAGGAGATGCTGAGACAATGACGATACACTTCAAGTCACTTGTTCTCTACAGGCTATAAAGCTGCTGTATACTAATGGTCTCCTTTAAGACAGACGAGATTACCGAGTTGGAAAACGTACAGAAAACTTTCTCCGATCATATACATTCAGTCATCTGAAATAATGGGAATGCGTGAAGTACCTTAAACTGTATTTCTTGGAACGTAGACAAGAAAAGTACATCATAATTTACACCCGAAAATTTCTGAAGGGACTGGTCTCAAACCTGAACAATGAAATTATCCCATATTACAGCAAGTGACTTGGCAGATGGTGCAAAATACCCCTAATAAAAAGCAGGGGCTCGATGAGTACACTAAGAGATAACTCGATGAGTGTCAGAGGTCCATGACTCTTCAACGCCCTTCCTCCATGCAAAAGAGAAATTCCCAACAACCTTCTGGCTGATTTCAAGAGACAGCTGGAAAAATCCCTCGAATCAGTTCCTGACCAGTTCGTAAGATGGACTGCGTGCAACAAGCAGCAACAGCCTGGAAAATCAGGTCTTCATACACCAGGCCTCGGGGGCGTTGAACCCCGGAAGCATTCTTCAGATATCCTTCAGGCATGAGCTTCAAAGAATTCGTTCCAGCAGAGCTGGA
The DNA here is from genome assembly GCA_009830355.1 of Cherax destructor. Taxonomy (NCBI): domain Eukaryota; kingdom Metazoa; phylum Arthropoda; class Malacostraca; order Decapoda; family Parastacidae; genus Cherax; species Cherax destructor. The sequence continues at coordinate 559,410 of WNWK01000009.1, forward strand.
GTTACTATTATTTAGGGAATAACCATTTCTCAGCGGCTGTGAAGGCGCCATCTTATTTCTGTGTGGGGTTGGAGAAGTTGTTATGGTGGTGGGGTTGGAAAGGTGGTTGTGGAGTGAGGGGGTTGGAAAGGTGGTTGTGGTGTTTGGGGGTTGGAAAGGTGGTTGTGTTGGGGGCTGTATGAGGTATGGGTGGTGGGGATTGGCGGAGCTGGAAAGAGGTACTGTTGGAATGGTTGGGGAGGTGGTGGTTTTCAGGTTGGGGGAAGGTGGTAATGGTGGGGAGTGTGTGATAGCTTGAACCATTAAGCAGAATATGTACGAATATCAGAGGAAAACGTTCCAAATATGCAACATTAACGCTCTACGAGAGTACAAGAAGAGAGTACCATGCCAGATATCCTCAAATAAAAGTAAGGGTTGGGGATAATAAACAAAGAATCCAAACTGTGCAGTACTCTCCATCAAAAACATGTGGGATTTACTAAGAAACCTCAGCATTCAATTACCCCCTAATTATCAAAAGTGGAAACATAGTTGCCAGTACTAACAGACTGAATGACTAACCAAATAACCTAGATAATTGGGTCGTGAAGGAGACCCTTTAAGTACGGAACGTCCAAACACATTTGAAGACGATTCGGACATGTGCAACAGCCTCTGATATACCTTTGATGAGTTCCGAGAGTTGCTCTACTCCAGGGGACCGGCTTGTTTAGCCTACACAAAAGGCTTCTTCAACTGAGTAGAGAGGTGCTAAATATGAAGACAGCATAAGCAAGGTAGTGGTCACGTGATTAGTCTATCAGCTTAGCCTTAAAATACGCTACAAGGCTGCTGGACTGCTCACATCTTTACATCTAAACTGCTCTGCTGTTTTTATACTTCCCTCTGTACTCGACTGAAGAAGCCTACTAAGTAGGCGAAACGTTTCTGAAAAAAAAACATTGTTGCACATGTGTCTTACTCAAACACACGGTCAAACTTGTCGAATATGTCTAAACACACGAGTCGACCTGAGTAGAGAAAGAGTGGGCACATGTAAACACAAGCTGCTGCTGTGGGTTGTGAAAGCAGAAAAAAAGAGAGTGGCACTATGACGTACACTCACACTAACCTGACTGAGTAAGCACCGAGCCGGCACCATTACCTTGACTTTATCTGGCTAGTGAGTCAAGAGGCACCAATATATGTGGCACCCAACAATTTAGAAGTGCCATCTTTTAAATAGTTCTCACTAGCTGCACTCTACCCACCTGCTCATGCGTATATTTATAATGTATATTTTCAACTTAATTTTTAACCTTGTAACCCCTTATAAATATCAGAAATTGCAAGTGATTGGAAATTATATTCGAAGATCATTTCTGTTACACAGGAGAAATGTTCGAAAATACTTCCCAGCTACTGATTTTGTGCATTATCTTCAAGTCGTTGGTATCCCTGTTGCATCTACTGCTAAAACTTGCATACCCGTGGAAAATTGAACCCAGACTTCAATGGGCGCCACAGAAGCATTTAAGACCAAGCACGATTCTCCAGAATGCTGTAAGGTGGTTTGGTAGGGTGGCTTATCCAATAGACCACTACGCTAAGTCGAGATTATACCTTTGTTTCAGAAATGACAATCACGGACACAGGAATAAAAAAAAAAAAGACTTCGAACGAAATCAATTAGTGAAGCAATCTATCAGCGTGGACGAGATACACGTTCGACAACGGTGTTATCTTGTCATCTCACATTGAAGGTAAGAGTCGTTCATACTCGCTAGTTAGCCTCCTACATAAAAGTCTAGCGATATCTATCTCCCCCTTTATCTCTTTTCCACCTCTTGCCACCCCCATCCTGACTCACTACCCTCCCTTTCTCTCTCTCTCTCATTTATTCTAAACTTAAACGAACAAAAGCGTTGGTCAAAACTTTGACACTAAACCGCTTTCGTAGCGTCCAGTGAGGAGTGATGACCAGGGGTACACCAGCGTGCCAGACTCACACTATGTTTGTGTGCTAGACTACTTGTGGTTTGCGGAGACTGACTCAATTCCTGGCCTTACCTCTTAACCGCATACGGTTGATTTTTTTTTATCATAAGTCCTATTGTACTTGTCTTACAAATTTTGTGAGGTATTGGCTTCCATTACATTCTCGTCCTGAAGCGGAAAAAGTACTTCCTAGAATCCCCTAGGCTCACTTTATGATCAGTTTCGATGTCCTCTTCTCGATTCCACTTTTGAAGCAGTATGTCCATGCTTGAGCTATCACGTCCTCTGATCATCCTTTACCTTCTTATCGTGTTTCCACTCATCTTTCTTTCCTTTTTTATTTTAGCCTCTTATATACAGTATTTTCCGGCTTCCCCCTCCCCCCTGGTCTTGGAAAATCAGCCTGCGCCTTATATGCTCAAGGTCAGGGTCAAGGGTAGGCTTTGGGCTACGCTTTATCAGTTGTTTACTAAGGTTGCGTTACAAGTGATTGGAAACACCTACAGAAAAATCTATAGACTTTTTGTAGCTCCGCACATACGCTGTACATTTCTCAAGATCGATGGACATAACACATCGACTCCAGGCAGAAGGACTGATTATCTTAAACTCCTCATCTTCCACTGTTATTCCCTGTATTGGACTGAAGAAGCCACTGGCTGGCGAAACGTTTCCTCAATAAAGATTCCCAAATGCTTCACAAGTGTTTCATTCTTCAACTTGTCATACAAGTTTCACCTTGGTCTCAGGGTGTTAAGTGGAACGCACAAGTTAAAGAGTTGCAGCGCATTATACAGTTTTAAGAGTAGATATGATTGGGCCTTGAAGGCTAGAAATCAAGACCAGCAGAGGCAGGGCCACAAGCGAGACCAGCAGAGGCACGGCCACAAGCGAGACCAGTAGAGGCAGGGCCACATGCGAGACAAGCAGAGGCAGGACCACAAGCTAGACCAGCAGAGGCAGGGCCACAAGCTAGACCAGCAGAGGCAGGGCCACAAGCTGTGAATCAACCCATACCAAAACAATTAGGCAAGTACGTTAATAAGGCTTCAAGAATGTTTAATAACCAATTATCGTAAAGTATTCACCAACATTACCCATAAAAGATCAATTTAGTATGACAACCATAAAAGGAATACAATGAAAAACAAAACTGCTTCAGAAAAAGGCTCGAGTTTCACAGACTTGAACTTAATGGCAATTAGTATAGTAGAATTGGGTGAACTGGGTGTTTTTTTTATAGTTACACAAGAAATAGGTTTTCTTTCTCTTATTACCAAGGCACAAAATGGAGATTTAAATTTTATTCTTGAACTAGACAAGGTAAAGATTTTAAAATGTACGTGTATGTGTGTGTTTGTGTGTACTCACCTATTTGTGGTTGCAGGGTTCGATTCATAGCTCCTGGCCCCGCCTCTTCACTGGTCGCTACTAGATCCTCTCTCTCCCTGCTCCATGAGCTTTAAGCCTCGTCTTAAAACTATGTATGGTTCCTGCTTCCACTACGTCACTTTCCAGAATATTCCACTTCCTGACAATTCTATGACTGAGTAGGGTAATCGAGGCTAGGACCCTGGGCAACTTTAAGAAGAGATTGGACAAATTTATGAGCGGGAGAGGCTGGGTTTGAGTGGTGTCGTGGGTACGGGAGTCAAGTCTTGGATAGCTTTGGGAAGGGGTGGTTTTGATAAGGACCTGCCTTGTATGCTCCAGTAGGTCTTCTGCAGTGTTCTTCCATTCTTATGTTATGTTAAGAAATACTTCGTAACATTCCTTTGACTCATCTCAGTCTTCAACTTCCAATTGTGACCCCTTGTTTCTGTGTCCCATTTCTGGAACATTCTGTCTTTGTCCACCTTGTCAATTCCTCGCAGTATTTTATATGTCATTATCCTGTCTTCCCTAACCCTCCTGTCCTCCAGTGTCGTCAGGCCAATTTCCCTTAACCTTTCTTCGTAGGACATTCCCCTTAGCTCTGGGACTAGTCTTGTTGCAAACCTTTTAACTTTCTCTAATTTCTTGACGTGCCTGACCAAGTGTGGGTTCCAAACTGGTGCTGCATACTCCAATATGGGTCTGACGTACAGGGTGTACAGTCTTGAACGATTCCTTACTGAGGTATCGGAACCCTCTTCTTAGGTTTGCCAGGCGCCCATATGCTGCAGCAGCTATCTGATTAATGTGTGCCTCAGGAGATATGCTTGGTATTATACTCACCCCAAGATCCTTTCTCCCTGAGTGAGGTTTACAGTCGTTGGCCACCTGGCCTATACTCTGTCTGCGGTCTTCTTTGCCCTTCCACGATCTTCATTACTTTGCATTTAGCGGGGTTAAATTAAAGAAGCCAGTTGCTGGACCAGGCTTGCAACCTGTCCAGGTCTCCTTGTAATCCTGCCTGATCTGTGTGTGTCTATGCGTGTGTACACGCTGTTCCTTCAGGAACACCATTGATGACCACTGGTATAATCCTTCAAAGTTGCAAAATTTTGTTTAAGACAAACCTACTTACATTAAATAAAAAAAAACTAAATATATCAACTGGCCCTGATAAACCATGCAAGAATGTTACGTGCAGAGTTTAATAATAAACCTCTTGATTATACCTTTTAGGAAGTATTATACTTGTATACTTACACATGTTACACCAATGATTAATTTCACAAAGGAAACGCAGCACTTGATTTTAATAATCGACAAATTAAGAGCTTCAGTTGTCTGTGAACTGGTGTAAACACTAATTCAAGATCATACAATATGACGTTCAGCCATCAACTATGAACTCTCAACATACCTTCAGGAACAATTATAATATTCACAAATTCCATCAAAGCTGTGAGGGGTCACAACAGCTGCTGGAGACATTGGTCATGTTCGGCTAATCTTGATTTATTTGATATTTTAATACGTATGGTGAAAGCAAGGTTGTATATGTGATACATGAAGAATCAGACGCATGTGCAAGACATACCTATGTATATCAATGATGAAATATACTGACAAGTTGTAACTAATAGACAATATGCGATTAGAGGCATTTACTGAGATGGTGGACGAAACTTCTAGTTAATAAATACCATAAACCTTATATTCTCTTTTCACAACCGGTCGGTACATTTAACTACTGATATACATACTCTGGTGTTGTACATGTGTCTCCTAAATCTGTCGTTATTTTATACTATAATTGTAATGATACACATGATACAAATATATCCTCAAAAAGCCTATGAGAAAATATTACATATAAGAAATCAAAGACAGCTTGGAAATTTGTTTATCTGGACACAAACAACGGGAAACCTTGAAGAGAAATACACCGCAACTCCAAAATTATTATGAAACCAACGAGAATTCCAGCAATAACCCCACCAACACAAACTCCTTCAAGCACTAACCACATCTGTACCAACTCCTTAACTATTAACCAAACCAAAACTTCATAACACCACCAAGGACGTCAAGACAAAGTCTTGAAATACAAACAATCAACAACCACACCAACACCATCACCCACATCAACACAAAACGCTCAACACACCAGCCACACCAACACAAACGCTCAGCACCACCAACCACACTAACACAAACTCCAACACTTCCCTTACAACACATCAAACAGTCGACACGAGACAACACACAAAAAACGCAACAGTACACGAACAAATAAAACAAACACGGTTGGCAGCACACTGTCTGCCTTGACAAAAACAATAATGGCCTAAGTGGGTGCGACAGTAACATGACAAACCCATCAGGATGAACACAAGCAACGAACACCGAGGAGGCTGTGTTCCCTTACCCCCAGGGAGAGGGAAGAGATGAACACTGAGAAGGAGAATAGAGATAGAGAGGGAGGGGAGAGTGGAAAAGAGAAATTTTTTTAGGAGTAACTGTGAAAGCTAGGCTGCTATCATTGTTATGACAGAGCCTGACGGTGGCCTGGTACAGGACGCAGCCACACACAACACAGCTCTGGTAATTACAGTGATAATGAGGAGCATGGTAGCGTGATGCTTACACACAAACACACTTGTTAGGAGTCTCGACAAATTGTCCAACACTGAATATTTAATACGAAGAAAGCATAAGAGACTGCAGTGACCCACCCCCCACTACCTCTTCCAGAACCATCCCTCATATCACCGTTCCTTCCTCTTTTCCCTCGCCAGTTTTCCCTCTTCCGTCACCATTCCTCATCCACTTGTATGTACTACTGTATACCATTATTACCATTCCTAAATTATTTCTCTATCACAATTCTTCTCTCTTTCCTTTTGCCACTCCTTTATTTTTTCTTCTCATGCTTTCTCTCGTCATGCTACTTTCTATCACCATTCCTTCCTCTTCCATTTCACCAAAAATCCCTATTCCATTTACCTATTCATCCGTCTTCCAAAACATCTACCCGGATCCACCCACATGTCGTACTGCCAACAATACTGAAAAAAAGACACGGGTTGAGGAACATTGCGACAACGTTTCGCCCTGTGTAGAGTTTTATAAAAACACCAACATTGGCGTTACGACAATTTGCCAAAAAGTAGTCTTTATCGTTCCTGATGTTCCATATTATTATTAGTGTTGTTATACAGCTGAATGGATATCTCGCCTGCATTCGTATATCAATAAAAATGATAGCAAATTGAACAAGTTCTATGCACAAATAAACCGCACATAGGAGGGAGAAAAGCTTACGACGACTTTCGGTCCGACTTGGACCATTTACAAAGTCACACTAACACAGAAGAGTGAGGAAGCCAGTATATATAGGCGAGGGGGGACAGGGACGGAACCAAGAGGAAGAAAAAATAGTATTTGTAAGGCAGGTGGTGGAAGCAGTAGTAGAAGTAATAACAGTGGTGACAGAAAGTAGGGCGAGTAGTTTAGTGGCACAAGAGAAAGGGAAGTGAAGGGAGGCAATAGTAATGGTAGTAGCAATAGTAGTAGAAATGGAGTGGCAGTAGAAGTTCTATGGTTCCAGATTTACAGGACACCCTGTATTTAGAGACAAACTATAAATCCGCCTGGGGGTAAATGGTAGGTAATTAGGTTCAATCCAAGGAAGGGAAGGGCGTGTAACATTCCTTGCATCAAGAGCCCCTCACTGGCACTAAGGAACCTTCCTTGAAGGGTCAATGCTTCATAAATACACGAACTCTTTCGATTTCACTTTAACTATTTTATGCTCCTTTTGGGGGGCCTAGTTCCTAGGCCTTCTGTGTATCCATACATGTTCATGCTTTCCACTTAAAATATGATAGATATGGGAGTTCACAATAAACTAGCCACTACCCTCCACAGGATGGATATAGGGGTGCACAATAAATTAGCCACTACCGTCCAGAGGACGAATACGGAGTACACAATACACTAGCCGTTTCGGCGGCAAAATCTATATCTAAAATCTCGCTTATACAACTCTAAAGTAGCTCCCAATCTAAAGTTTTGCCCGGAGGATTAGTTCCGGACAGCAGGCTGTCCGGAAATATTACCCCAGAAATTAGCAGCCTTGCATTTGTTCAACTCTTTCGCAAACAAAAAGATAATTCATTCAGCGGGGATCATACGAAATTTACCGTGTAATAAAACACATAGGGACGTATGTAATCTTTTGTAATTACCTCATATTTTAGCGAGATTAGTAGCGTGAGGCCCATTACTGCCAATTACAGGTTCACAACTTAATTTACACTACAGTAGAGATACATGTTGCATGTTGACTCCCTGACTGTTTTTTTACACTCGTCCCTTGAGTACCCCAGAAACTTGTGTATAGTGAAACTTGAGTTTGGAAGCAAGTTTGTAGCATTGACAGAGCACTGGGAAGAAAAAAAAAAAAAAAAAATCCAGCACAAATGATTCAAGATTCCATAATGAATTTAGATTTTGCCGTCGAAGCGGCTAGTTTAGTGTGCACCAACATATCCATCTGTGGACGGTAAGAGCTAGTTTTATTATGCACTACATTCTCATCCTGTGGACAATAGTGGCTAGTTTATAGGGCACAAGATATCCATCATGTGGTGGGTGGCACAACAGAATTTGAATACACAAAAGGCCTAAGAACCAGGCCACAAAGGGGTTATTTTGATATCTCTACTGCAAGTTAAAAATATTTGTTTGATGTGTACTGGCACTCACTCTTACAACACAAAGACAAAAGTAACCCACGAAAATCTCTTCAAGGGGAGTCCCTTAACGCTGATTCCTCCCAATCCGTAGGAGTGATATGACCCTTAAGGGTTCAGTACTTCCTATGAATATAATGGTAATAACCCCTTAAAATAATAGGTAGTGACACAGGCACTCTGTAAGAGAGCAAACAACTACGCAAGAGAAAGTATAAGGTATCACAATACCAAAAGTATACTTTTAGGTCCTGGGATCTTAGTAATACACAAATAACCCGCACATAGGAGAAAGAAACTTTTTACGATGTTTCGGTCCGACTTTGACCGAAACGTTTTCTAATAAATGTCCCAGTGTTTGCTCACCTGCCATTTTTAAACCAAGGTTTCCCGTTACCCTCTCTACCCCTTCTCAGAGTGAACGCTGATGGTACAAGGGGTCAGTAATCTCCAGAATATATTTCCAAGTAATCTTTTAAAGTAATCTGCAGAGCAGCCTCTAGAGACATGTAATCTGCGTTTGTGTCGGCCGAGGAGGCCTCGCCACCACTGTATCCACCCCACACCCCAGTCTAAACTACCAGGGGCCTCCCGTCTCACAGGTTCTTGTTGCCCACAGGGGCTTCTGCCAAGATTTCAGGAACCTATTGTGCTTACTAGCTGTTCCACTGGGTATTCCTGAAATCCCTTACATTTTTTTTTTTTTAATTATTTTTTCCTTTGGTGGGGAGGATGAGGTCCCATCGAGCTCTTTCACCGGCACAGTAAAAAAGCTTACCGTTCTCTTGGTTATTTTCTCAAATCTCTTGCAATTAGTTTTAATTATATCTTAGGGATTCGGTGCTACAGTTTCTTGCCACCTCAGAAAAGTAAGAGACTCCGTGGGTTACTAATCATTAGTGTAAGAGTAATTTTGACAAGCATTCTCTAGCTACTCCTTACTGGTTTAGCTCATCTACCGCCATACATCAGCTTAGATTAAGCTTATCAACAAGGCAATGATGAATGGCCTTGTATGAACTGCTATTCTGAAACGTTAATAATATGTATTATGTATTAAAATTTAAGGGAAAAGAAATGAACTTGCTCGCCAAATGAATTATGTATAAGAACTTTTCATCAACCTCAAGAATCAAGTTATATATATATATATATATATATATATATATATATATATATATATATATATATATATATATATATATATATATATATATATATATATATATATATATATATATATATATATATATATATATATATATATATATATATATATATATATATATATATAGTCTTAATATCTCAGGCTGATAGTAGTGTATATCAATGATTAGTTATGCTTCGTTTAAGTTAATATTGTGTAAGTTGTGATGTTTGGGAGTATTTATCTTCCTATGAGGTATGTTCAAGATGGATAGCAGTGTTTAACTTCGTAATTAACCAGTGTCATGTTAATCCACAACGCAAAACATCACTGACCTACAAAGTCAGTGTGTGTTTGTGTGTTTACTGATTTGTAGTTACAGGAGCGCAGCTTCGCTCATGGTGTCCTGTATTCAGTGTTCAGCTGGTCATGTATTTTATGTAAGTTTGCAGTGGCTGCAACATGTGATACAACGTCCAGGATACCATTCCTACAGCCTGCCGCTCTGACCAATACCTTGTCATTTGGTATCGTCTTTTCTGAATTCACTTCAGTGCTCCCGTTCTCACCGTTGATACTAAGAAATCTATTTTCCCACATTTTTTTTAATTTTATATAGTTATGCATTTTTTATATCATCAATCAACGACGGCAGTTTCAGTTTTCTTCAAGAGAACAAGCTGTATAGTTTGTAAGTACACTCATTTATTGCACTTGCTAGTTTTGAATTACTACCTCTATTAATTTTAAACTAGTTAATTTTCTAAGTTTGCCTTTCATCTCATTATATACCTTCCTAAATTTATTTATTTTTTTTACTTACAGCTTTAATGATCCTAACACCTATGTAGTTTATTTTTTTCTTTGTTACTGTCTCTCTCGTTTGGTTCCTTGTCAATCTATATTCGTTCTCTAGGTTGATTAACGAATCTTTAAGAAAATATATGACACTCAAAACATATCTCTTTATCGAAGAACAAAATTTTCTCCGAAATGACTAGGTTAGCTATATTAATTTGCGCATTTAAACCAGTTAGATGCTAATTGTTTGTCTGTATTTCCCATTAGAAACTAACTAATATCCTTTTACAGACAATGCTTAGCTCTATAGATAACCTGTACAAACTACAAATACTAATTTTGTAATCATTTCAATAAGGAAGCTGACGTCAGTTCCACTCATCATTGTAAAGAAAGCCTAGTAGTCAATGTTAAAAACATTAACTTTTTATAATGGTCTCTTTCTCCACTTTTTTATTTGTATTCTCACTTTAGAACAACTCTGAATAATGTTGATGTAAATTCAAAACTGAACTATTCGTTTTATTCCATTAAAAAAGATGAAAATAAGTGTCGTGAGTAAACAACGTACGTGCGCTTGTGTGTGAGATTATCTACCGGTAATTCTAGCAAGCCATACCACGGGTGGGTTCGAACCCGCGATCAGAGAGTCTCAAAACTCCAGACCGTAGCGACGGTCTGGAGTTTTGAGACACTGATCGCGGGTTCGAACCCCACCCGTGGTATGGTTTGTTTTCAATCGTGTCATTACGATTTCGTGAGTCATTCTATCAAGCCCTGCGATACACAACCACATCACTATTTAAACCAAAAAACAATTAATATTTAAGAAGTTAGTGAAAGCAATGTTTTTTTTGTGTGTGGGTCCGTAACCCCAACATAGTTACCCAATCTGATGAACAGAAACAGAATAACTGAATAGTTTGAAGGAGGGGAAAGGCCAATACCTGACTCAGCCAAGCAGTAGCTCCTTTCTGATCACCTACTAGTCAGTTAACATACACGGTAAAGACAGTATACATACAACATTATATAAATGATAAAACAATACTTGTTATTAAAGCAGAAAGCCTTGTCAAGGTCACAGACAATAACAACTGTACTTGCTACCACAAAAGAACACTAACACACCCTAGAACCTGACAGACATTTTAGTCAAAATATAAAATACAAAAATGTGGATATATTATGTTCCATACACTACGTGAACTTAATGACTTAATTCTGACCTCACATTTACCTCCATAAAGCTCATTGCAATTATCTACCATCCTTAGACTAAATAATATATAACATCCTGTGGCTGTCTTGAGCTTCCAACTCAGACTCTTGTTAACTGGTCTCTCGATCTGCCTCCCTTTCATCTGCACTGTCGTTTCGTAATAAGATTTTTTTTTTGCGTCATAATTTTATATCATCCCCTTCCTTCCTGGACCGACAGGTTCACTTCTTTGAGTCTCTCCTCATATTGCATTTCTATCAGTTCTGAAACATCTTTTTTTCAAACCTTAGCACGTTTTCTAGCGCTCGCAAATGCTTGATCAGAGGCGGCTCCATGCTGTGACTGTCTGCGCTGTGATGTGCCTGGGATACGTCATGAATAGTGGAACGAAGGATTCTTTGTATAACTTCCTAAATATTGTCATGAGATTTATCCTGTTACCCAGCTTTTGTACGCCTGTGGAGATGGTTGGTGTTTCTGACTCTCTGATCCTCGTTTATCCTTGCTATATGTATTTGTTCCTCCTCTTTAGCCCCCCCCCTCCCAAACTCATGAAGATTATACCTCATCTCTGGTCTTCCTCCTCCATCCACAATTATCATTTCATTACATTTATTAGTGTTTAACTGCGAACTTTTAAGCCTGTGCAGGTCTCCCTCCATTTTTTTTAAATCCCTCTTAGTGTGCGCGCTAGCAAATGTTTTTGTGTCTGTCTTGCGGGGAAGTTCCTGTGTGCGTGTGTCTGGTGCCCGTGCACAAGTTCCTGTGTGACTTTATATGTTTAACAAACGACTGAGAAGACAGGATGCCCGGGAACTCCTTACTAAGACTCAGGACCATGAACCCTATAAAACACACACACACACACGCATATACAACAGGCCTAGTGTCTAATCGACATGTGCCTATGGCAAAATGGTAACTAATACACACACACACACACACACACACACACACACGCATATACAACAGGCCTAGGGTCTAATCGACATGTGCCTAGGACAAAGTGGTAACACACACGCGCGCGCGCGCATTTACAACACGCCTAGTGTCTAATCGACATGTGCCTAGGACAAAATGGTAACTAATACACACATCTAGTAGCAGGGAGAGTGGACCTAGTAGCGACCAGTGAAGAGGCGGGGCCAGGAGCTTTGACTCGACCCCTGCAACCATAGTTAGGTGAGTATACACACACTCACCAGTAATGTGCGCCCATCATCAGTGCCTTACCTGAAAGAAAAAGAATAATGGGGTTAGTATAAATATTATAGACTTGCTAATTCGTATATATGTGGAGAGTTCCATACTTGTGTCACTGACGTTATATTTATGGTACCAGTATATAGCTACACTTTTATTATTTTACTTTCTATCTTTTATTTGCATGAAAAAGAAATAAGTTGACTCAAGCAATAATTTTCAGATAAACTGTAAACCATGGAGCAGCAGCAGCATCGTAATAAGACTAAAAGCCATCCAGAGAGAATTTTAGAGACGCTGAAAAAAAGAGAAATAGTCTAGTATCGGAATCCTGTAAGCATATAAACTTGGGCCAAAAACCTCATACTTCTTCGTCAACTCCTAGTGGGCAGAATAAACTCCCACGTCAGGTCTATGAATATCATTAATGTATTGAGAGGTTAACACATACACCCACCTGAGGCATGCTCTCCCTGCTGGTTAGCAACTTGAGAAATTATCTGCATAAGCCACACAAAATACGCCATAATATAAGTTTCCATTACATAAAACAGGGTGGCAGCACTTCCCTGCATCACACCAATGACATTATGATAATGTATAGCGGATATTAAACCATTCAAGACATGCAAATTGCAGTAATGGACGCTCTTAAAATATCCTTATACTATGATACACGGTCTTTGAAAGCATTAAGAGTGCCACCGCTACAGTGTCACCTGCAGCAAGTGACAGGGCCACCTACCGCAAGGCACAATATTACTTGCCGTAGAAGGCAAAGCCACCCATGCCAGAAGGCAGTGCCACCTATGACAGAAGGCAATGCCCCCTATGGAAGAATGCAGTGCCACCTATGATAGAAAGCTGTGTCACCTATGCAGAGAGAATTGGCACCTACCACAGAAGGCAGTAGCACCTATGACCGAAAACAGAGCCAGCTATAACATAAGGTAGTGCCACCTACCACCGAAGACAGTGCCTCTTGCTACAGAAGGTAGTGCCACCTACCAATTCGTAGCCAGATAATGGTCCCAGACAGACCTAAACGATTAATGGGTGAACTGTGAACTGCTCCACCCACGGTATTGCGACTTTCTCCACATTAAGCCACTCCAGCCACACCACCATGTTCCTTGGGTCATTTGATTTCCGTAAACATCGAATTTGTGTGCAAACTCCTTAAAGACGGAGTTTGAACATCTTGCCGTGGCTACAACAAGATAATAGCTCCCTAAAAGATCGTCTAATATCTGTTTTACACTCAGTCTTTCGGTAAGGCTTGTGTTAAAGCCAATGTGAAACAATATGAAACGTATTTAAACCAATGGTATATGAATGAAAACAAGCAAACTCATAAATAAGCCATGTAAACTGCATACATATGTTTCTTATACGTGTTAATGGTTAGGTGAATCAATGCCCCTGCGGAACGGTCTCAGACCAGGCCTCCTCAATTGAAGAGAAAATATTACAGTAAACAGAAAAAAATAAGAAAAGAAAAGTGCACACTGAAGCAAAATATGTAAAATTTAAACGTCATTTCACGTGTTCCAAAGACCAGCAATTCTACTAGAGCGCAAAAAGCTTAACACTTCATTTTACATTCGCATATCAGCAGAGGTACACATAAGCCGTATAATTTAGACATATGGAAAACTAACCTCAAAACTGCATTCAGGGACATGAATAAAAAAAATCCTCCAGAAATTCGACATACGTCAGATTATTCATCGAGTATCTGACTGCAGTGAGCAGCCCCCACAGTCAAACATCTGAAGAAGTGAGACAATGTCAAGAAGTTAGTAGTGAGACTAGTTCAAGAGCCGAGGGGAATGCACTACGAGAAGATGAAGCAGCTTAACCTGTTGGTTTTAGTGGAGACACTTGGGGAGACTATTTTATGACGAATTCATGGGGTAGAGAGGGATAGATTGTTTGAATTAAGAGAACCAGGGCCATGTCCTAAAATCAGGCTTCATAACTGATGACCTGATCAACTAGGCTGTTGGTGCTAGCTGCACAGGGTCCAACGTATGCACCACAGCCCGGCTGATCAGAAACCGACTTGAGGTACTGAACAAGTTTACTCTTGAAAACAACTAGAGGGGTGTTGGTGATCCCAATATGGGTAAAACTATAGATAGATGAGATCACAGGGATGTTAGGAAGTATTATTTAGTGTCCAGGTGGTTGAAAAGCGGAGTTGGATGAAGCAGTGGGAGGTAAATTCAATACACAGCTTCAAGAATATATATGATAAGGCACACTAAGCAAAAGAGTAAATGCTGATCAGAGGAATCTAGGAGGCGGGATCAGGAGTCTAATCTCGACCCCTCAAACACAACTATGTATGTACGTGATATGTACACGGACACACACACACACATTCATTTGCATCGTATTACTTGGGCTGGTGCAAGCTGTGGTCAAGGTCTGTTATATTCCACCTGGAAACTGATTTAGATATTCTCCCTCTCCCTTTGTAGCTATATCTGCCTCTCTCTCTCACTGTAATTGTGTTTCAGGTTGTCTTTGTGTTTTAATCTGTCTGTCTCTCCGGAAACTTTTAATTAGCCTTTTTACATTATAAATTAAATGTGAGGCAGTAGGAGAAAGGCTGCAGGTTACCCTTCCTGTGTATACTTATAATTAGAGGGAATCTATCACTAGAATTCACTATTTAATCTCAACCTACATATTCAGCAAACTATATTTACATTTTTTCTGCTACCATTTTGATCACATTGTGAAAGTGGAAGTTTCTATGAAGTATTGAGATGTGCAACCTGCAACACAACAGCACAATTGCAAAGGCCTGGCTATCCAGAATGAGTTATACAAAAAAGTTAAAGCAAGAGCCGATAATAGTTATTATAGGGGCCAAAAGAAAACTAACACAACAATATTAATAGCTAATTCAGTAGTATTCTTACTAACACTAAAATTGTACATTACCAACCAAAACAAATAATTAAACCACGGAATGGGTCGGGTTTGAACTCATGGCGAGTCGTAAAACTCCAGGCCAGTGCATAAGCCATTGTAGCCAGCTGGCCCAGTTGCTTACACCGGCCTGAAGTTTTACGACCCATTCACCATGGGTTCAAATCCCAACCATTCCGTGGTTTGTTTGCAATCGTGTTATTTCGATTTTTTAAGTCAAAACAAATAATTCATTACAAAACCAGTGGGCTAAACAAAACACGCTTGAGGGACTGATCCCCTCCTAACAAGGCCGAGGGACTGATCACCTCAAAATTACTACTTCTATTGTCTCCAGTTTTTATTCACCTGTTGTGTAGGCGAAACATTTCAGTAATAAAGAAATTCAAGTATCAGACACCAGCTTTCTTCATTAAGTTGTCAGTGTTGCATACCTTCAATAATACCATCACACCATCAAGAAAGCACCACTAATATGCACTTAAGTCCATATGAAATCTTTTGTAAGCACTATAAAGAATCAGAACTAGGACAAGCATTTACTCACTGAGCACAACACACATCTGATATGATCAAGTTAGTTCAGCAACACTCACAATTTTAAGACCCGCGTTAGGAAACACCTGTCCTGTTTCCTGACGAATCTTACCTATCAATTTTAACTGGAGGACTGAGACTATTCCATACAGAACTAATTGTATTTATAAGCCCAAAATCCTCTAGCCAGCTTTGACTACATTACAACCCAACTTCGTCTCACGAAGATAATGGAACCTGGGTGCTATAATTACTGTTGCCCTGAAGGCACTCGTTCCTGCACTCAACTTAGTTCCTGCACCTGACTCACCTCCTACACCTGATTAAACTCCCAACGTGCTCTGAAACTTTGGTCAGGTGTCTTGTCATGTTTAAAAGCACTTTCTCACACACGTTTTACTCTGCAGAGATCTCACTGCACGTTTGTTACACTCTTGTGTTCGTATGTATATTACATGTATACATATGAATAAACAGAAAAATAGAAGTTGACTCGAATCGTGGCCCTGGTATGTAGTGGGTTCAATCATTCTCCCGTTTATTCATTGACAGTCGTTTAGCATGCCTATGTATATGTCATGCCGACATATACTACATAGGCAACGCTCTTCTTGCCGAATAAGACTAAGCGAAAATTTGAGTATGCAATAATTTCGCAAAAATCATTATGAACCTAACGAAAAAAATATATTTCAATGTGTTTGTTTATTGTTAAATTATTGTAAACTTATCTAAAATATATTTAGTTGGATTAGGCTAAATTAAATTACGCTTGTAATAATAAGGTTAGGTAAGTGTCCTAAGGTTCTTTTAATACAAAACCATTAATTTTTATATTAACATAAATGAAAAAATATATATCTTTAAATGTATACGAGAAAATTTTTGATAGGACTTAATTTTAATGAGTTCTTGCTAATTGACCAGTTTTATCTATTCGGCACACACACACACACACACACACATATATATATATATATATATATATGCGCGCTGATAAAGACGCTTGAGCCTAATAACTATAGATACTTTTCTTTTTTTCCTTGGTTCAAACCTAGTTACATATGTCACAAGAAAATAATAATAATAACAGTTAAGACAGATGTTGGCTGCCGTCCTGTGACACCTATGGCCAGTTGAGAGCGTTATTCTATTATGGAATCCGGGCGTGATAGCACCCTTCGTTATTAATTGCCTGGTCAACCAGACTGTTGCTGCCAGCGGTCCCCAGATTTGCATAACCATCACAATCTGCCTGATCATGCACTTGTTGTAGTGCTTTGAAGAATTCCCAGGATTATCCTTACCGTCTATAAACGATCCGTCTATATTTAACAGCAGATACAGCAGCGGTACCAATATTAGAAAAAAAAGAATCAACAGCAGCAGTGGTGCCAGCAGCAACAGGAGAAGTTGTGCCAGTGCAAGCAGCAGCCCCATCGGTAATAGACAATTTCAGCTGTAGCAATCAGAGTAGACCTAACAATCATGTCAGGAACAGCCGTAGAACCAGCAACATTAACTACCGCCACAGTACTAGGATCAACCTTAGTGGCAACAGCTGTAAAAGCACCAGGTTAGCCACGGCAGTAACAGCCACAGTGACACCAGCTGTAAAAGCAACAGGGTCAGCAACAGCAACAAGAACAGCCACAGTGGCACCGCCAGCAGGAACAACAAATTGTAGGTGACATGTGACGATGAGAGGGGCGGCGTTTTCCACCAATATTGAATCTTTGCGTCAGAAAGTAACAGACGCTGCCTCATAAGCCACTCACACACGACACCTGTTATACACTAGCCATCAGAGCACACTGGGAGAGGCTGTCAGGGGCCCACCCCAGGACACCATGGGTGAGGAGCGAAAATAACCTGAACTACCACTAATCCAAGAGAATGTCGAATATAATTTTGGTTTCTCAAATAACAGTTTAATATAAAATAATAGAAAAGAACTATTAAATGAGTTTGAAGAAAGTATGACAAGATGGACAATGGATCCAGTAGCTCCTATTACAATAAAAATGGTTTAAGTAAAACATTTACAAAATAACGTAACAAAATCAGTGGATTGAGGCTATAGTCATCGTTAACAGTTCAATTTGTATAACGTACGCTTGTAGCCAATTACTTGACATGTAGTGTAGATAACGACATGTAAAATGTGTTGACAGTCACTCGACATGTAGTATGTAGATAATACTACGGTTATCATTAAATACTTATTTTTTTAAGGGGTAGACTGGAAAGCCAGCGGAAGGCCTCGGCCAAGACCGAAAGCTCCAGTGGTGGGTCATCACATGACTAAAATCCGCGTCACGAAACACTTGTCCTGCTTCTTGGTGAATCTTAATTAACCTAACCAACTTGGCAAGTAAAGGGTATAGACAATCTGTTATGTAAAGTGTGCAAAACAATAACTTGAGTCAATGCAAAGTGTGTAGACAAAGTCTGGGCTCCACACAAACTAGAATAGCTTATCCAACGATTCAGAGACGTTCAAACGAACCCTTCATGAAATGGCAAATCCCTTCCTTCGTTAACGTTAAAATATCTACAATCTTTTTTAATTGTATACGTATTTACACCAACTAGATGAATGAACTGTTATTGGATGGGATTGTATCGTGGTGAATGACCAACATTTGAGCTTTTTTTGTTTATGTATAAAATCGTAACCTTATGAAAGGCCAAGGTTTGCACTGATAATATTAAGATGTATGAGTTTTTTTTTCCAAATGTTGCATTCTGTGGATGATTATAATAGTTAAAATATTACGTTTATTACTTCACTATAAATTATTTGACGGTAAAAATGTTATGTTATGCCGACAGGCTGTTGGAAAAAAATAGTGAAAACACTAGGATATTTTATTGGAAACCATGTTCACTGATTTTTTAGTTTGTATTAAGGAACATTTAATGAAAGGTCCCAGGACCGAAACGTTTCCAACAAAATGTCCTGGTGTTAGTATTTTTCTGACATTTATTAAGAATACATAATTTAAGGAGGTTGCTCCCAATCGTATTCTGAAGATGGTAAGCCTATTACGTCTCTGTTTTAATTTCCCTAATATCTTAATATGATTATATGGCGCCGACTGACTCGTTAATAATTCACGTATTTCATTAGTTCATTTATTATAACAGACTTGCTAACACATTTAAATGTGAAATAAAGTTAAACACGAGTCGTTTAAACTAAACGTTCTTGGGTGAAGACGTAATATGTTTATTTCCACACCATCATTAATGTTGGGTCCCAGCAGCGACCTCTAACGTAATTCACAAGTCGCACTTCCCACAGTTCGTTTTATACGCATTACCCAACATCAATATAGTACAAGCATTCCATGTACATATAAGCAAAATTAAAATACCTTTAATGCATTCTGAAACCATAAAAAGTATATCTCCATATATCCGAGACGGTCTAACAGCACACTAAAGTTTTCATAGTCTTTCAGGAATATTATATTCTTGCTTGGCGGCTAGACGTGCTATATACTATTACATACCATTACCTCTTTTGTCAAGTCGTTAGCTCTTGGAGAGCGAAACGTTGCCACAATAAAATGTCTCATTAGTTGCAAATGTGTCCTAACATATTGTGGGTAATTCTACCAACATTAATACAATTTGTGCTACATATTGTTTATGTACAACTGACCACTCTGTGCTCTCATACTTGATCTCTACCAGACTTTCAATATTATTATAACCATGGTAACCGCCTGAGAAATGAGAGGTAATCAGGTATGATCCAAGGGAGGGGAAGGTAGTTCCAATTCCTTGGATGAAGAGTTTTATTTTTTACTAGCATTAAGGCGCTGCTGTTCAAGACTCTAGTTTTCCAATAAAATTACATTACTCTAACATTTCTGTAATCGAGTTGCCACATTTAAAATTTCCCAACACTTTTTTCCACGTGTGACCTCAACCAGAACCGACCTATTTAGCTACCTCTGAATTCTTCTACAAGCAGCCACGGATGCAGGGTTTTCCCAATTTCCCTGTTTCGGGGGAACTATTACATTTTTCAAGTTAGTCTTGTTTCAACATAATTTATGTAAATTGCTAAGAGGACGGAGAACAGACCCCTAAACTCCCCTCGCAGCGTCCAGCAACTCAGATTATTCCTCATTTAGCATCAAGTGCTGCTGCTGCTTCCTAAATCAATCCTTGATCCTGGCCAAGTTATTCTACATCTATATCCACTTTTAAGTCTATTTTCATATGTAATTGAATAATTCTAATAAATTCGTCAGGCAAGCTCTTTTCCTTACGATATTGAGACTGAATGTCTCTTTAATGTGATGGAAGGGGTAGAGGGGAGGGAGGAGAAGGATAGCAATCCACAACTTTACTTAAGAGATGCACAAAACGTGTTTCGCATAAGGCGAAAGTGGTGGTGATGGTGGGTGATGGGTGGTTGTGGGGAAGGGTAGCCACTGCTGGGGTGGCGTCAGCGGCGATAGGTGGGGAACCTTATTATCGGCACAAAACAGAATCCCCCAAAAAGTTAGCCCTAATTAACTTGCAGCACATTACTCCCTTACGTGATGACGAGCTGGTTCCTGGCATCTGCGGAGTCGTCTGCCAGCTGACATGATCTCCCACTTTCTTACTCCTGCATTCGTCTACAATTCATTACCAGGCGTGGAGTGTCGCAACCCTCTTTGTTATTCCCTACAGCAGAGTCCGGGCATAATGTTGTCTAATGCCACTGTGTGACAACTGCAACACACTCAGGCACCTCCGGGATACTGACCATCGTGGAATACTGATGATGGAAGACCAAGGATAGCGTCCTTCCTACGATAATTCAACCTAGCCTCATTTTATTACGATCATTTTTTTAACGCAGTTACGGTAGTCAATTTGATAACCCGTCGCGCAACTAATATATATATATATATATATATATATATATAATTCCAGCTAGGTTTGGGTCTCATTACATTAATGGTGTACAATACTGCCAAGATGATAAATTATGTGCCACTGTCTTTGTTTATCATCTCTGTATTTAATTAATAAAGCCACTGAGTGACGTAACGTCTTCAAATAAAGATACCAGGGGCTGCATGCGTGTCTAATTTATCATCTTAGATTTGGGTGTACTATATATTCTTATATAAAGTGTTTTTAACCACAAATAAGCGTTAGCTAAATGCACCCATGGAACGTTTTAGTCTGAAATTTTATCACTAGTGCAAGAATGGGTTGGTTAATGACTGAAGAGTAAGGATGACGTCCTTCATATAATGACTGGCTCTAAAGGATGAAGTCATCCAGAGACTAACGCTGATGGAACCCCAAGGATGGCATCCTTCAAAGGATAATTACGAGACCTGAAAGCCTGCGTCGCTAATGTGGTGGTGGTGGTGGTGCTGCTGCTCCAGTCTTCCTCCTACAACAAATGAAGTGACATGCAGGTACAGGAGTGATGGGGAGGGGGGGGAGCGCAGCCTGTTCACTACAGATAAAATTTGAGGATATAAACTTTAATCTACTGGGCTAATGTAGGAGGAGCCAGATGGATTAAATCAAAGACTGGGCTACAACCTCTCGTCTTGTATAATTATTTTAAGTGTTGTCCCGATCTCCTTCACCATTAGGAATGAATAAGGCTCATGTGCAACATATGTGTTGCACATGAGCCTGCGCAACAGGCTTCTTCAGTCGAATACAGGCGAACATAACACTGGAGATACTAGTAGTTTTGAGGTGATCAGTCTCTTAGCTTTGGTAGGTGGTGGTTAGTCCTTCAAGCCAGGCTTGAAAGACAATATACATAAGTGTAGTATATACAAATTATTCATCAACTCGTCGGTATTTTGCACTGTCAATAATATATTTGGTTCACGAAATCGTAATAACACGATTGCAAACAAATCACAGAATGGGTGGAACTCGAACCCATGGCAAGTGAGTCCTGCAGCTCACAGGCCAGTGCGTTCACTACTGGCCTGTGAGTTTTAAGACTCATCTGTCATGGGTTCGATCCCCACCCGTTCTACAATTTCTGATACTTAATTTTCGGTTTTATGTTCACAACTTTTAAAAATGGTGACCTAACTTTTAGTAAACCAGCCCCTACAGCCGGGTTTACTCTGTGTAGTGGAGCTATATTAGCAGCTTCCAATGACTTTGGAATGTCTCCCGTGTCCGCATGTCGTCTACATACAATATTTAAGGCACGCGATAGTACCTTTTTTGCAATCCTATATGAACATGGAGTTGCACGAGTCTTGACCTGGGGCTGAGTGCATGAGCATACTGTCAATGACTTCGAAGAATGGACTTAGGATTATGAAAGAGCAAATGGAGCTAAAGAGTTTTCCTACTCATATATGAAAAATTCATTTGCATTATCAGTCTCTACTTTAGTTAATGGCTCACTGAACAAAAAGTCGTAATAATGTAACTTTTTATACCCTTTAACCAGAGCTCTATACTAGATGTAGTTTTTGCCCAGAAATTTGCACGAGAAAAAATAGTAGTGGTAGAAGCAGTGGGTTGTCACTGTCATATTAGTTCTGGTGGTAACCATAAGTAGAGAAAGAACAAAAAGGCACAATACCGTGACTGGAACAATACACAAATAACCCTCACATAGGGGAGAAAAAACTTAAGAGGACGTTTCGGTCCGACTTGGACCATTAACTAGTCACAAGCAGAACTAGTGGCACACACAGCTCTGCAAATGCCAGTACAGTAACACGAATAATAAGATAGAAGCAGTACTAATTTAGTACAGATGATTATAAACCAGGTCTTCCATCTAGTTCCATCTCCCTGTAAATTTCGTGTTATTTTTCAATATGGTGTAGCATGTTTTTCCCGCTTTTCATGCCGCTAGTGGCCGGAGGGAGTGGAGGCTACGGAGAAATATCCTGTTTTTTCTATACTTGACTCATACATATTAATAAACGACAGTCTTTAATCTAGGTAGAGACAGATAGCTATTATTATCAGACAACCTTCGTGTAGACTTGCAAGTCCTCTGCTATCGGTCTCTGTCCATGTACTTACATTTCATTAGTGTCTATGTGCTCCCTCTGTCTATCCTATAATGTTAATGATTCAGATTATAATCACAACAGTCCTCTTCAACGAATTTTTTAAATATATAAAAATAATACACGTCAATTATGTAAATATAAATTAAATAACAATAAGCTATACTATTTTTAAAGTGTTAAATTTTATATATAAAAAAAAATTATATATAAAAAATTAAAATGTCACGGGATAATTTAGAGTAATTTTCCTCAGCAATTTATGAAACCACATTAGTCCAACATCTTGTGCAACATGATCAAGGTGCTTGTGGGTCACATATGACAAACTATCTCTTAAGAATTTAAGACCATGTAAAACTAGGAGCAATAGCCTCATGAAGGTAATGTATGTAAAGACTCTTGTATTTGTTTTTTTCATATATAATACTAGAATTTAATAAATTCTCATACACATTTTAAACTCCCAATGTAATTTCATTTGTAGAACAAATTTTTTATACTAGTGTTCGTGGACTACAAAAAGTGGACCCGTACATGTAATTGGACCACCCTGCCCTAAACAAACCAATGCATGAAAAACCCATCTGCATAAAATACCCCCCCCCCCCGAAACTCGTAAATAAAACATACATTGAAATTCATCAGTAATTTAAAAAAAAATTAAATCACATTTTTTTCGCTTTAACACAGTCAATTATTACGGTTGTCTGATATAATGAGAAAATGCCCAAGTAACCGTGCTCACTTTTTAGACGCAAACTATTGTATAAAAATGAAAAGATGTGAGAAGTCTAGCAGTTTGTATGAGGGCGCCAGCATGTCACCAAAACATAACGACCCATCATCCATCCGGTAAGTAGGAAGAGTAGTGGTGGTAGTAGAGGGGAAGTGGTAGTGAGTGGCGCTAACAGTATGGAGTGGTGGTGGTAAGGGAGGTGGTGGTGGTGGTAATGATGGGGGAGATGGTAGTGATGGAGAAGGTGGTGGTGGTGATGGTGGAGGTAGTGGTGATGGATGAGGTAGCGGTGATGGAGGAGGTGGTGATGGAGGAGGAGGAGGTGGTGATGGAGGAGGAGGAGGAGGTGGTGATGGAGGAGGAGGAGGTGGTGATGGAGGAGGAGGAGGTGGTGATGGAGGAGGAGGAGGTGGTGATGGAGGAGGAGGAGGTGGTGATGGAGGAGGAGGAGGTGGTGATGGAGGAGGAGGAGGAGGTGGTGATGGAGGAGGAGGAGTGGAGATGGAGGAGGAGGAGGTGGTGATGGAGGAGGAGGGAGGTGGTGATGGAGGAGGAGGAGGTGGTGATGGAGGAGGAGGAGGTGGTGATGGAGGAGGAGGAGGTGGTGATGGAGGAGGAGGAGGTGGTGATGGAGGAGGAGGTGGTGATGGAGGAGGAGGAGGTGGTGATGGAGGAGGTGGTGGTGGTGATGGAGGAGGAGGTGGTGGTGATGGAGGAGGAGGTGGTGGTGATGGAGGAGGTGGTGGTGATGGAGGAGGTGATGGAGGAGGTGGTGGTGATGGAGGAGGTGGTGGTGATGGAGGAGGTGGTGATGGAGGAGGTGGTGGTGATGGAGGAGGAGGTGGTGATGGAGGAGGAGGTGGTGATGGAGGAGGTGGTGATGGAGGAGGAGGTGGTGATGGAGGAGGTGGTGATGGAGGAGGGGGTTGAGTAGGTGGTGGTGATGGAGGAGGGGGTTGAGTAGGTGGTGGTGATGGAGTAGGTGGTGGTGATGGGGAAGGTATGATGGTATAGTAATGGTGATAGCGATAATATACTGATGGAAGTAGATAATTTGCGCAGACATCAACAGGAAGGTAGTGATGGTGGCATTGACGGTTGAGGTGATAGTAGTGGTAGTGATAGTCGTCGTTATAGCTTGAATCTGGTAGTCATCAACAAACATGTATCTGGTAGTCATCAACAAACATGTACCTGGTAGTCGTTCACAAACATGTATCTGGTAGTCGTCCCTTAGCAGATACATGTTTGGGGACGACTACTAGATGCTAAGCAACCTGGTCACACACCATGCGTGCACATTTGAACGCTGCACAAATCCTCCAAGGTCCTCTTTCTCAGAAATGTTGCTTATTCGTGGTTAAATTAATTTATGTTTAAATTTATATAATTTACCCTAACTTAATTTAAAATAAAAACGAATTTATTCTGTACATGTGGAGAACTTTCGGTAATTAACGCTTTTTAATGCGTCATAAAATGAACGGTTTAAAATGAGATAAGTTGCATTATGCCTTAATATTGCGTAATTAAAGTTAATTACAAGTGGGTAGTGCTGGCCCACAACAGCACAAGGCTCCGGGAGTAGGACAACTCTCAAACCCCATCCATCAAAGGTATATATATATATATATATATATATATATATATATATATATATATATATATATATATATATATATATATATATATCCGTATGTTCATAGGTACAGAGTTCTTCCTCCGTAAGCCATGCGTGTCGTAAGAGGCGTCTAAAATGCCGGTAGCTAGGGGCTAGTAACCCCTTCTGTATACATTACTAAATTTAAAGAGAGAAACTTTCGTTTTTCTTTTTAGGTCATCATGCCTCGGTGGGATACGGCAGGTTCGTTGAAAAAAAAAATGCTCATAGGTAGTCAGCCATAAGCATACCGTGTTTAAATAAAATTGTGTGAAATTTTTCTGCCCACCCATACTAGTTTTTGTATCGTAGTTGGCTATCTAGTGTTTACAATTCTAGCAACTACAGTTGGTCAGTTGCTACATTTGAAAATAAAAAATACACAAGTTAGTAAAATTGCCACCGTAAACTCAGTTTAAACAAAATTATGATGTCTTAAACCATAAAATTCTGTCAGGCTCGAAGAAGTAAACAATTTCAGCACTATGAAAACGGTTTTTATGAGGCAGGTCAACGTAACTTAGACAAAGAGACGGGTCGCGGGGAATTATGTCCAACTTTTTTGTGTTTAATATATTAGTCACTATGCAATTATACAACAAATCAGGCATAACCATGGTGATAAAGACAACTGCTGAGAGGAGCTTCATTGAGACGTTTCGCCTGCAGACTGACTTCTCCAGACCATGAAGCTAAACTCTTCTCCAGGCTGAGGGACTGACCTCAAATTATTTCTCCAAGGTTGATGGACTGATTACATCTTTACCTCGCCACTACTACTGCTGTCTACAATACATTCTCCTATATATTTGACAAAGATTTCCGCGCAGACGAAACGCTTCAACAATAAAGATACCCAACTGCTGCACATGTGTCTTAATCAAGCCTGGAGAAGCCTGCCCACAGGCGAAACATCTCAATAAAGTTCCTCTCTGCAACTGTATCTTTTTTCACCACTTTCCAACTTTGCACCAACTGTCTCTAGGCACAACCATGATGGCTGATACACTCGAAACGATATCTACGATATGGAACACGTCCTGGCACAAGTAAACTACAGAAACCTGACTGAGTCACGACAACCCAAGGTCATTATAATGAATAATTAACACACTATTGTATGATAATTCATATTATTAACAAGTACCACGGTCATGCAGTATTTATAAACTCTGAAACGAGGTTTTATTTCTTGCATTCTTCTAAAACTGGGTCATACATTGATAAAAAGAACTAAAGCCGTCGGGTCAGTCGGAGCAAGGAGTGGTAGAGGCACTAACCTCCGGTTGCTAAAGTAATAAGATAAAACTACTCTCTCTCAGCCTGGCTTTCTAAACAAACAGAAAACTCCTTTTTGTGACTTCCTGCTAATAACATGTGAAGATTCATAACAAAATAATAAATCCAACTAGTATGTAGATCTGAAAAAGACTGTTTTGCATGAAATGCTGTGCATCTTAAGGCCTTTCTGATTATTGTATGTTTTGTAATGCAGTGATTAGAAATAAAGAATCTGAAACTGAATCTAATAATTTAAAAAAAAATCACAATGTGGAAACTGACTTGGGTCCTGTAGAACTAATTTAAGAGTTAATACAACTGGCACAGAAACAGGTGCATGTATAGAGCTTCAAGTCAAGTCAATACTGCCGGCAGTCTCTCACTGTGTCTAGAACTGGTACGAGAGAGAACTAGTAATAATTCAATTGCTAAGTAATCGTTAAAAAATACAGCTGAAACGTTAAATCACAATTTATACAGCAACAAAATATTTGACAAACTTTTGGTGATCTTCGAGAGGATCGCTAGTGCAGTTCACAGTGAATTATAAAACTCTGAAAATACTAAATTAAATCGACTGATGATAACAAAGTTAAAATGTTCACAATATACTTTGATCCATTCGTCCCAGGTGGTGATGGTGGTATTTGTGACGGTGAGGTCTGCAGTGACAGGTGGCAAACGTGGTGATGCTTGTAGTGACCATGATGGTTGTGATGGCAGTAGTAATAATCGTCTCAATCATAAGTGTCATAGCAGTAGCAGTGATGTAGGTGGTGGTGGTAACTATGGTGGTGGTGGTTCAACTACAGTAGTCAAGACACCTGTTCACCCCACCCCAACCCCTACCCCTACCACGATCTATCCCTGTGCTCCATCCCCTACCTACCTAACAACCCCCGCACCACTTCCCCTGCACTTGCACCTCCAGTGTCGTCATCGTATCGATCTCTCTCTCGACCTTGTGACACAGAGCCCCGCGGCACATTAGGTCACGCCAGACGGGCAGGGCCACGTGGCCCTCACGTTGGACCACGTGCTGTAGGCACAACCTGCTATTTGCTGTATATATATATTCCTCTTTTATTCACTGTACTGATAAAACCACTGGATGGCGAAACGTTTACAAGATACCCAGATGTTACACATGTGTCTAATTCTTTATAAACTAGGCCTAGCCTGAGACTGTGCAGCGGGTGTACTAAACTATCTGCAGGTAAACCACAAGTAAACCAACTAATGCATAAGAAAACTCACGTTTTGTTTAGACGAGAGGTTGAAAAAATTATTTATGATTTGTCTGGAAGTCAAAATGACAAGAAGTACGCGGAAATAATATAACAGACCTTTAGTAGGTAACATTTCACTTGAAGACGAGATGAAAATTTTCAACTTTGAGCGAAATGTTCTGTAATAAAGCCTTGGATATGTGGGCCGGCTAGCCGTCAACACCAACAGCTTGGTTAACTAGGTAATCAACATGGAGGTCTGGCCCCAGGACGAGTCGTGGGAGTATTTAAATTTTAAAAACGGTCACAGGTAAACAACAGGTTGCTCTGTTGTAACAGTCTACCAATTAATGCTTTGTTTGACAAAATGATTAATGCCGACGAGCACAGTTGACAAGTTTGGTTTAAAAATCACTATCCAACCCCCCAACCCCCCGTCAAAACCCCTACCCAGCACAAGGTACCAGAATTTGTACTGTGTAGCAGTCATGGAAGGCAGTCATGGAAGGCAGTCATGGAAGGCAGTCATGGAAGGCAGTCATGGAAGGCAGTCATGGAAGGCAGTCATGGAAGGCATTTCAAACATTCATGCAAAATCTTCGAATGAACAGGAAAAACAATGTGTAGTGAGGACACATTTTCGGTACTCTACTTTAGAAAACTGAAGAATAAAAACGCAAGAGAACAAATTGTAATAAAACCACTGGAAAGTATGAAAGAGGAATGTTAGAGACCTGGAGGTAACCATGTCTCTAACGTCAGTAGACTCGGTTCATCAAGTGATAACACAATTGCGTAATTAATGATAAGCTGGATAAAAATATTGCCCCAAGCGATGATCTTTTGAACACTTGAGTTCTGTTGGCTGGCATTCTGCTGTACACAAACACACACTTCCATTGCAAGCAAAACTAGGGATTTGTTTACATCAATGACACACCAAGTGTCTGTAAACGTGTTCCCGGTTTCGAGTTTTTCCTACCCTCACAGCCCAGCCTGAGGACAGGTTGTTGCTGTTAGCAACCCGCAGCCCTACATAGCCATCACAACCTGGATGATCAGGCACTCAGTGATCCAGTTTGTCTCTTTAAAATCTTTACATTTATTTGGACAATATTCAGCTCTACTGGGTAGAGGACTAAGTATTCACGATGTTGACATAGCTTTCTCTGATCTTAATTTTAGCATCCCTGTTCTTCACCTCGCTTATCCTACCTTTCGAGTCTCTCACAACAGGAGTTACGAAGTGTGTAGTTTGGGGCCTTGACCTTCATACATTTTCCATATACTATATTGTGTCTTCTCCATTCCATAAAGTATATTCCATGTGCTTTGAGACATTTATAGTTTAGATTAGAAAATTTTCATAATTTACACCCTGATTATAATGGAATTTATTGTTTAAATCTGCACAACGCAATAACCCTTTAAGAAAGTGGCCGGCAAAATATCCCAGTTAAAACAGGCGTCCAATAACTAATAACTAACAAATATGGTTCAGTTTTTAAATATATCAACAGACTTTAAACTGTCGTTTTTTAGAAGGGAACTTAATAAACTGTTCCAAACCATTCCTGATTACCTAGGCTGTGGTGCGTGTGTCGGACTGTGTAACAAGCACCAACAGCCTTATATAAAGCAGGAGACCATACTCGACAGTTGACTCACTCTCGCTCTCACTACTGAGCTGCGCCAAGTTTCCTGCCGTGACTGCCCAGCGACAGTTCCAGAAATTCCTGTAGTGTCGTACGGCCAGCAGTCCTGCCCAGACACCAGACTGTGATGGATGTGTGGGGCAGCGGGCCTCCAACAACAACAGCCTGGTTGACCAGGGAAGCACCAGACGAGCCTGGCCCATGGCCGGGCTCAGAGAGTAGAGAAAAACTCGAATCTCTTCAAAGGTATATCAGATGTATACGAAGAAGTCAAGTTTCGCCTTAAAAATTTGTACGTTTGTTCCGATAATGTCAAAGGTAAGATGTCGAGTTCTCACGACGCCTCACTCGGGGCACCACCAAGTTGTGCCTCAGGTTGAGTGAACCCTGCAATAACTGCCCCGTGATGACTGCTTCACCGTCTACACTACCTTCCTTCCCTGGCCTCACCTCTGCTCTAACACTACCACTACCCACCCCCAAAGCAATATGAAAACACTTTTTTATAGTTAATAATATATTTAAAAAAAATAATTGGAAAGAGGAAGAACAAGTGAGCAATGAGCGGACTTATAAAATAATTCGGCCAGGCACACAGGAAACCAGCGGCTCAAAGATTTATGACTCTGCCAGGCGTGTTTACCTCAGAGGAGGGGAGACTGCCCACTGCTACAATTTATAACCCCATCTTGACCATTTGCCAATGTCAGTTTTGCCAACAGGCATACCCGTGCGTGGGAACGCGAGCCAAAGTGCCCTTGTGAGCGACAGCCAATCAGCAATATGAAGTGAGAAACCTATGTAACCTATGTAGATCTGGGCAGGTCACTGGGTGAATTTTGAAAAACGTAAAAATCGTGCAGCACTTTTCACTGTAGGTAGAGGTGAAGGAGTGTGGCTATGAGTGAGGGATCATGTTTCCATGAAGTGGACAAAGAAACAACAGCTGGTAATTGAATATGATAATGATATACAATACTGATAAGTTGGTAGACACATGTGCAACAGTTAGGTATCTTTATTCCGAAGCGTTTCGTTTACACAATAGGCTTCTTCAGTCGACTATACAGGAGGCAGCAGAAGCAGTAGAGATGAGATGTAAAGACCATGTAATCAGTCCATCAGCCTTGAAGATGTAATACTGAGGTGGTCAGTCCTTCATACTCCAGGCTGAGGGACTGCTGTGTCTCAGGGCCTTTCTGGAGACCGTTAGGTAAAAGGACACAGATGCAACTAATGTGACATTTTATTGTGGCAACGTTTCGCTCTCCAGCTTCGTCTCCAGGAGCGTTATCAAGCTTGATAAAGCTCCTGAAGACCGAAATGTCGCCACAATGGAATGTGTCATTAGTTGCATGTGCGTCCTTTTACCTTACATTTTGTCGGATATATGGGTTAGCAGGCCACCAGAGGCAACAGCCTGGTTGACCAGGCAAACACCAGACGATCCTGGCCCATGGCCGGGCTCCGGGAGTAAAAAAAAACTTTCGTAACTCATCAAAGTTACATCAAAAGGCAAGGTACCATTATTACTAACTTTCTGGAGTAACCATCTTTCCAGGCAAACGTTGGAGTTTCACTTAGTGCTCACCAAGGAGTGTCCGATAATTATAATTTATTTTCATGACACAAACAACGTGCACATGAGAAGCTTACAACGGCGTTACTATTGCTTCCCTACACTTTCCTTTCTCTCTTTGCTACCACTATTCCACTACCAGTCTTACCACTACTACTTTTTCATCCTCTCTGATCCCGTCCCTGTCCCCTTGCATATATATATATATATATATATATATATATATATATATATATATATATATATATATATATATATATATATATACTGGCTCCCTCACCTTGTAAATGGTCCAAGTCACGGTACTGTGCCATTGTTTTCTTTACTTACATGTTTCTTCAGTTTTGCCGGTGACCTGTGATTTACCTGCAACCTGTCTTGGCGGTTTTTCATATTCCAGGTCCAGGACGATGCTTCTCTGTTGATTGCCTGGTCGACCAGGTTGTTACTGCTGGCGGCCCGTTGCCCCTCTTATCAATCACAGCCTGGTTGATCTGGCATATCGAGGAGACAGTTGATCTAGTTATGTATAAATGCTTTATACATAACTGCAGTTATTAATACAAATTTGTTGTAACCGGTTAACCTACGTTAATCTAACCATAAAAACGTATGTACAGAAGTTGCCTTAAGCATATAAAGTAAAGAATAAACATTATTAACATCTGGACTGGCTGATTACAGCAATGTTTATGTCCATTAAGAAAACAGTTCTACGTCCCAGGAAGGAAAGAACTTAAAATATTAAAACACCATGTCTTTACCTTTGACAAGTTCCGAGTTTTCCTACTCTCAGAGCCCGGCCATGGGCCAGGCTCGTCTGATGCGTGGCCCGCTAACCCACATATTCCTCACAGCCTGATTGATCTGGCACCTAAACTTGTAAATGTCCTTCCCTATATGTAAACCTCTAAACCTTAGTGGGGTATTAGGTACACTGTATATCTACTTCCAGGATTCTCGGTGGAACCAAATGCTGAGTCGGTGTATTAGTGAATGTTAGTTCGACAGTGATTAAGAGAGTTAATTTGTGCTCTGTAGCGGCAGTGAAAATTCAATAAGACAAATGAGGAGTGACCCCCATTGTTAGGTGACAAAGCGTGGTAATTACGCGATGAAATGACCCAAGAAAAAAGTTGGTGATAGTAATTGAAGTAATTAATTAGAAGTAATAGCCCTTGATTAGCGGTATTAAAAAAGGTGGACACTGCATTAATACCCCATCAACGAAATTCAACACTCCACCCTGCCCTAGACACACTCTCCCACCCTATTATATACATTTCACTCCCGCTCTATACACGCGACATCTCGCCTTATAAACGCCACACGCCCTAAATACATTAGCCCGGCCCTATACACATTAATCCCGTGCGATACACATTAATCCCGTGCGATACACACCACTCCCTATACACATCATCGTCGTCTGCTACACACCACCCCTACTACACATCACCCCAATACACGGTTGTCGCCCTGACAAAGATATTAATAATAGCTCTTATCATTCTTGTAGATGATGCTAGAAGTTGTATGAGAGTGGTAGCCATGGAAGACACGGCACATCTCTAAGCTGACACAGACCAAGTTTCTCAGTGGGCTACAGAAAACGGTATATTTAACCAGGAAAATTTTCTTTTATTTCGCTGTGGATAAACAGTGTATAACCTATGGAAACCACTCAAGAGAGCAGATCTCATTATCAAAGCTCACTTGTGTTACTGTCACAATCGCAAGAACTCTCAAAACCAAAGATATCTAAGTAATGAGGGAACGCTTTAAGGCACTTGTCTTCTCTAAACTGGAATAATGCTGTATAATAACAGTTTCATTTAAGACATGTTAAATTACCGCTGTAAAATCTATGAACCACCTATATTGCTGCGAACTCGCCTCCGACCGTACTCCTTGTATCAACATCACTGGGCCCAACATTCAACCAGAAGATATCAGAAATACTGGTGGGACAAGTTTAGAAGTCTTCAACAAGAAACTCGATCAGTATATATACCAAGTGCTAGATCAACCAGGCTGTGATGTGGGCCACCAGCAACGACAGACTGGTTGACCAAGCTATCCCTGGGGGGGTTAAACTCTCGGAAGCGCTCACAGATATGTGCTAGAGTAATTACAAGCAAGACCTTGTTCTCTAGAGGGAATTGATAAGTTCATTAACTCAGTTCCTAATCAACCGAACTGTGTATACGATGTTGGTGTGCATGCTGCTAGTACCAACACCCTAACGGATCAGGCATTCAACCAGGATGCCTGCTCTACGAGCGGGCATCCTGACTCTGGGGTCTCTACCCCCAGAGTCAGCAACTGGTAGACCCCCCTTCCCACACAACCAACCTAACATCCTTCTCCCTTACCTCCACCCCAGGCTGCCTCCATCCTTCTCCCTTACCTCCACCCCAGGCTGCCTCCATCCTTTCTCCCTTACCTCCACCCCAGGCTGCCTCCATCCTCTCCCTTACCTCCACCCCAGGCTGCCTCCATCCTTCTCCCTTACCTCCACCCCAGGCTGCCTCCATCCTCTCTCCCTTACCTCCACCCCAGGCTGCCTCCATCCTTCTCTCTCATATCCAGTCTCAGACTTACAGGTGGCAGTCTGGCGAAAATATCAGTCAGGTTAAGGTGACAGTCTGGCATAAACATCACAGTTACCCCAGTCAGTCTGGTATAAACACCACAGACAGTCTGGTGTAAACACCACAGACAGTCTGGTATAAACACCACAGACAGTCTGGTATAAACACCACAGACAGTCTGGTATAAACACCACAGACAGTCTGGTATAAACACCACAGACAGTCTGGTATAAACACCACAGACAGTCTGGTATAAACACCATAGTCAGCTCAGACAGTCTGGCGTAAACGCCACAGTCAGACTGAAAATGGAAGGTGAACCACGTTAGGCTAATTTTGATTTGAAGGAAAGAAGAGGTAACTTTAATTCCTTGGATCAAAAGTCCTTTAGAAGGACAAAGGCAGCCTCGCTGAAGAGTTACAGGTATATCTATAATACCTCTTGTGCCTCAAAGGAAGGTGCTGAAAAACCTGACTCCTGAGGGATGTGTAAATTTGGACTCAATCTTCCTCGTATTTTTCATCTGTAAACTGTGATATAATTTTTCTCGCCTGCGCTCCAGGAAGTGCAATCTGATGGATTTTTATTATTCCCGCTGTATGTTTGGATACCGTCAGCTAGAGTTCTATGGACATTCATTATGACAGCAGAGGCGCAAAGCCGACAGGTATGGGTATTAAAGCTCTTCCAGCCAGGGCGAAACTTGGTCGCAATAACATTCATTATGTCTGGAAGTTAGCTAGTCTTAAATGGTATTAGTGAACATAAAGATTCCACTCTGGAGAACAGGTGCTTAAATGGTATTAGTGAACATAAAGATTCCACTCTGGAGAACGGTGCTTAATGGTGTTAGTAACATAAATACTGGAACAGGTGTTAAATTTAGTGATCATAAAGATTCTACTCTGGAGAACAGGTGCTTAAATGATATTAGTGAACATAAAGATTCCACTCTGGAGAACAGGTGCTTAAATGGTATTAGTGAACA
This sequence comes from Cherax destructor, assembly GCA_009830355.1. Lineage (NCBI taxonomy): Eukaryota > Metazoa > Arthropoda > Malacostraca > Decapoda > Parastacidae > Cherax > Cherax destructor. The sequence continues at coordinate 594,122 of WNWK01000009.1, forward strand.
TAAAGATTCCACTCTGGAGAACAGGTGCTTAAATGGTGTTAGTGAACATAAAGATTCTACTCTGGAGAACAGGTGTTAAATGGTGTTAGTATCAAGATTCTACTCTGGAGAACAGGTGCTTAAATGGTATTAGTGAACATAAAGATTCCACTCTGGAGAACAGGTGCTTAAATGGTATTAGTGAACATAAAGATTCTACTCTGGAGAACAGGTGCTTAAATGGTATTAGTGAACATAAAGATTCCACTCTGGAGAACAGAGCTTTAAAAACATCATTTGTTCGGCATCTCAGTAACAAATTAGGTTTACATCAGATGATGCTAAAATTAACAGATTTAGGTGTCATCTGTGAAAAATAAAAGCTTTATGGTTAATGTGGAAAAAAGACATTTATGTACAGTTCAGGACATTTATTAGAGGAACGTTTCGCCACGAGTGGTTTCTTCAGTACTATGGTTTATGTTGAGGAAAAAAAGTTAGCTAATTATCCTACTCTAGGGAATCTTTTTTTGTTGTGGAAGATCCATCAACCTATTTTTCAGTTATTGATTTTTCAGCATTTTTTGTGACAATGCACCGTGATCTTACATGGCGAAAACTGTCGTGAAGTTTGTGAATATTACGATGGTACTTTCTTAGTCTTTCAGTTCGCGAGTGCTGAAGCGTATTAGCGCTCTAGCACTTGTGAGACGATACCAACATTTTTGCCGATACCAATACTACTCAGTTTTAGGCCGATACTGATCCCATCAGAATTAACCGATACTCACCCATACTGATATTTTTGCACACTCCTATGTACGTTGTGCTGTCACGTGTTTTACACTGGTTCTTAAAACTCAATTATTTGATGTGATCATTTTTTATTTCGGTCTTTATTTTTTTTTTTTTTTGCAATACCTTACCCTAACGTGGCATTATCTTTATGGTTGCTTATGCTATTTAACTGAATAAAAAATATATAAAAAATTGCACGGCTGAAGGTATAGGTTGCAAGTCGTCGATGTCCTTCATATATCATCAAATGATGTCCTCTTTAATTTTTAAAGGGGTGGCGCAGTAAGAACATGGCTAAAAGCTCCACTGATGGGTCACTATCAAACTTAGACCCGCGCCAGGGATCATTTGTGCTGTTTCTTGACGACTCTTACCTAGCCTAACCTTCTGAGTTCATGAGGAGGGTCCATGAGGTTGGGCGGACAGGGGCAGCTTGTAAGGGGGACTGTCGCAAATTCCTAAATTTGACCAGCATGAGCATATGGATTCCATTCAAAATAATACACATATAACTGCACACTGGAGAATGGAACTTACGATGTTTCGATCCTACTTGGACTATTAACTAGTCAAGAGTCGGACCGAAACGTCGTTATATGTTTCCGTCTCATATGTGCGGGTTATTTGTGTATTCTTCCAGTCACGGTATTGTGCCTTATCCTTCAAAATAATACTTGTATTTTTTTATAACAGTGTGTTTTGCTACATACTGGTAAATTTTATTCAGCAGCAAAACGATGTTTAGGTCCAGGTTTGTATCAAAACGATGTTTAGAACTGGGTTTGTATCAAAGCGATGTTTAGGTCCGGGTTTGTATCAAAACGATGTTTAGGTCTGGGTTTGTAAGGTTTTTGAGGATGTTTTAGATGTACGTCACTTACCTCCCTCCCCCACCCTTTCTCTTCTGTTTCTTTTCCGTCTCACTTCCTCCTTTCTGCCCCTATTCCCCCTTCATCCTCCTCTGTCTCACTATATAATGTACATGTTAATTCAGCCAGCAGGGGCGGGGATGTCCACAGTGGAGTCGAGAGGCTCTCCTGGTAATATTTCTTCATCATACCCGAAGGTTCTGAAGAAGACTTGCACTCGTCTAGCCTCAAGTAACACTACCAGCAGCACGAGCACCTGCAGCTACCACCACCTCCATATATGTGTCACTCTGGCGTCGAGCTGCAGCTCCCAGCAGGTGAATGCACGGCCGAACACCCACCACCCACCCCGGAATACAAGCACAGTCGAACACACGTGTGGGGCCGCACGGGAAAAATCTATACGAGCGATTCCAGAGTATTGCGGTCATCAGGCAGACTTGTTATCCCAACCCCTCCCCACCCACTCCCAATATTGCCACCACGACCGCACATGGTTGCGTGGTGCAGGTGGTGGAGAGGTGATGCAAGTGGTACCGAGGTGGTGCAAATTATGAGGAAATGGTACACAGAGCCCCCCCTCTGCGTACATCCTCTGTGTAACACCCACTACCAAGGTTGGTGGTGGGGGTACAGAAGTAAATTATAAGGTCAGAAGCCAGTCAAGGAGAGTACAGATTTACCAGCAGTGAATACTATTTAAGCAGGAGACAAAAACAATACGAAAATGGCACTACTATTAAGATTAAACAAAGTCCACCGCCACCTCTCTCTGTATAGTTACCAATTGTCAAAGGCACTTGTCGACAAACACTTGATCTGTTGTTTGCAGTGAAATGTGTGTGTGTGTGTGTGTGTGTGTGTGTGTGTGTGTGTGTGTGTTAGTTATTGGAAATCGAGCATTGTTTTGAAAACCTATCAAACCCGACCCCAAATATCTTGTAGCTTCATGATTTCAATTTGAGACACCTTAAATGAAACGACGTAGCAAAGACTGCAATTGCAGAGAAGAGTCCCCTGAACTAGTTTGATGGATGAATCTAACACAAATGAATTATTAAACATCTGCAATAATTTACCTTAGCCAACAGACTGTTAAACCGACCAGACTGGGAAACACTCTAGACCTTATACTTATGAACACTGAGGACCTGATCCGGGAGATAAAGGCGTTGAAGACACCACAACATAATTGAGGTTCAGACCTACGTTTACTGGGGTTTGGGACAGAAACAATAAATCATGAGGGCGAATTCAACAAAAACATTAACCAGGACCAAATAAATCTCAATCTTAAGGAGATACACTAAGAAGACGATAAAACCTCCGTAACAGCCTTTGATGATGACACCAGACTCTCTACAAGAGCGGCGTCTGTCGAAGACAGAAAATCTTCAAGCAGATATAAAATCTTCCAGTGGGCCTAAGATATAAATATGATGTTTATTGGGGCCTAAGACATAAATATAATGTTTATTGCTCTGCTATGGACGGATGGAAGAAATAAAGACTGAAACGGAATCCAAGATGAACTAATAATTTAATGAGCAAAATTTCCATGTGCGAGATTTGCAAGTGATGATGCCAGATGATCTTACATTCAAGGATCACAACAAAGTTATCACTACCGCAAAGAAAAATGATAAGATGGATAGGCAGAACTTTCAAGGCGAAATTAAGCTAGAAAATGTTCAGAAACTTTTCTGTCTGTATACATTCAATCAAATAATTAATTACTGGAACGCTTGAAGTCCCTTGCACTGTACTCCTTGGAATATAGACTACAAAAGTACATCACAAATGACTTTAAGCCAGGAAAATCGTTGAGGGACTGGTCCCAAAACTGCACACAAATCATTCAGTGTTAAAGCAAGAAACTCTGCAGACGGTGCACAGCACCTCCAATGACACGAGTAAACTAAGAGAACTCCATACATGTCAGAGGTTCGTGACTTTTCAACACCCTCCCTTCGTGCATATGGGGAATTACAAAGAAACCTCTGGCTGTCTTCAAGAGGGAACTTGAAAAGTTACTCAAATCAGCTCATGACCAGCCGGGCTATGCTGCGTACGTTGGACTGAATGAGGCCAGCAGTAACAGCCTGGTTCGTAAGGCTCTGAGCCACCAGACCTGGTCTGGGACCGCGGGGGCATTGACCCCGGAAAGCATCCTTCGTGTGTGTGGGGGAGGGGAATGGAGGCTCAGTCCTCCTGCCATTAACAAGGATCTACAACACACCACTAGACATTTTTTTATCATTATTATTAAATTCCGGGAAGGCACTAAAGACTTAGGGTTTATGCAGTGCCTGTGGAGTGGGAAGTAATCAAGGTTTCACCCAAGGAAGAGAAAGACAGCTCCAATTTCTTGGAAAAGTCCTTCACCATGAAGACATCTTGAAGAGTGAAGGCAGAAGAGCTGCAAGGAAACTGGAAAACTACATAGGGAACATAGCTTCCATAAAAGACAACAAGCAAGAAGCAGTGAATTAGTGTCGCTGAGAGAGATGCAGACGCTGCAAGATAATGAAGATAACATCAGTTCAGAAACGGCAACTTCTCTTACAAATCTTCTACAGTTTTATGGAAGAATTACAGAAATAAAACAGAAGGAAGATGGTGGACTGTAAAATTTCTAGACTGTAAAAAGGAAACATTTGACAGTGCCACACACGAGAGTATTATACAAAGTGGAAAAGCGGCTACCAATAACAAAGCCGGTGCACAATTGGAAATAAGAATACCGAGAGATCAGAAGAGGTATAACAAAGTACCTACCTTTCGTTTACCTTACGACGATCCCGGTTGCTGACCTGATCGACGAAGCTGTTGGTGCTGACCGAACGTAGTTCAATTTTTGCACCACAGCCTGGCTGACCAGAAACTAATAACAGGAACATCAGTGACATACGCTAATCTACTTATCCTACAAACTGCTCTCAGGAATCTGGGTTACTGTGTACAGCTTACCTTGCCTCTCTCTAAGTAAGAGAGACTTGCATGGAATCCGCATCTGGTCAAGCTTATAAACTACATTAGATCTAAAGAAACCATACCACGGGTGGGGTTTGAACCCGCGGTCAGAGTCTCTCAAAACTCCAGACCGTCGCGTAAGGCACTGAGCCAGCTAGGTTCAATAAAATTCATCAAACTAGGTATATTTCTACACCATAGGAAGGTTAGCATAGGCACCACTGTGTCCACAAATGCAAGTTTTTACAGACGAATCTCCCGCTAGTATGGCCGTGACGAACTCTAGATCAAGTCCCCTCAAAGCTGTCAACATGACTTCACGAAATGTAATGACACGATGCAACAACCATACACGGGTGGGGTTCGAACCGGGTCGGGTCTCAAAACTCCAGACCGTCCACTTGCATTTATGGACACAGTGGTGCCTATGCTAACCTTCCTATGGTGTAGGAATATACCTAGTTGGATGAATCTTATTGAAGCTAGCTGGCTCAGTGGCTTACGCGACGGTCTGGAGTTTTGAGATCTGACCACGGGTTCGAACCCAACCCGTGGTATGATTTGTTTGCAATCGTGTCATTACGATTTCATGAGTCATGAAGATCTAAAGGTTTGGAATGGGTGGCACTAGAACTAAGAAAAACTGACTACGAGGAGAGGTTTAAGGAACATAATCTAAACACTGGAACAGGTGAGGATCCGGAGGGATATGATCGTCATCTCACTAGTTTAAAAAAACGACAAGTTGAAGAATGAGAAAACATCTGGTAATCTTTATTACGGAATAAATATTCTCAAATGTTGGATATGATCATAACATTAGGGTGGATTGGGACAGATTCTTTGAGACGCAAATATGGGGAGCCAGGGAAACAAATAATATGACATATTTTCTCTACATTCATAGCCCAGTCTGAGGTCAGTCTTCCTTATTACTTGCCTGTTCATTCAGGTTGTTGCAAGCTCCTCGCTGGAGCACATAATCACCACAGCCTGGCTGATCTAGTCCTTAACTAAGGGAGAAGCCCAGTTTCGTCTTGAAAACTTGTACCTTTCTTCCTGCAATATTTTTTTTTGTCTGATGGCAGCAAGTATACTATGTCTTGAGAGACAAATACTGACAGCATTTTATCTTATTGTGCCAATGGTTCCCCTGCTTTTCACTGGGTTAATTTTACATTTCCTCGGATACTAACACATATATATAGTATGATGTTAATGGCTGTGTGTAGATGTTGGACCAGGCGCCAATTCACTATTTTTCACAGTGGTTATTTTGCATACTTGATAATATATATATATATATATATATATATTAATATATATATATATATATATATATATATATGTTGATCATGAATATATTTCTATATAATCAAAAGTTGAAATTATATTTTTATATTATTTTGCACCTGTTATCACCTATTTCGTAATGACGTACAATACATATCAGATATCTTATTTGGAAATGAGCTAATAGTGAAACTAGTATAATATGAAGAAGTATTAATCTAGTTAGTGCACGTAGGGTATCACCTATTCTGTATTTTAAAATCGATATCTTAGTAGTAAGAAAATTGAAGAGATAGAGAGCATATCGCACGATAGGGATCGCCGAAGCCAGGAATCAGTAAAGTCGGTGAGTAAGTGTTTAGAGGTCAGGCGAGTGCACACACTTGTCAGCGCACACACAAACGCACGCAGAACACACAAGAAGCAAGTGAACACTGTATCCTGACTTTCAATTACCTAGCAGTCGTGGAATTGCAAGACAGGGAAAAATTGAAAAGCACAAAGAGACCTGTGTAAAGAAGACTACAAAAACATGAGAATATCCCGGGTAATAACGCAGTTGGGCGCTGAACTGAGGGAGCGAACCAAACGAGGAATGATGGACAGCTTCAAGCAAAAAGTACTGGGAAGCAACAGACAGATTCATCCCTGGCCAGAAAAAGAAACGGGCAGGAAACTAGCTACGAGCCCTTGGTTCAATCACCTATACGAGAATTCAGAACTCTCACACACACAAGTGAGATAGAGAGAAGTTTCTAGTGCCGATGAGAACTAAGGGAGAAGTGGAAAACAATTTGAAAACAACACAGAAACCAAAGCTAAAAAATGATGACAGATAAAGGATGGGAGCCTACTCTAAGAAAAAGATTTTGTACAATACGTGAGGATCTTCATAAAAGATTTCAGAGTTTCTTTTTAAAACGGGTTACAGTGTCTTGAGCTAGTTAAAGAAAACATTCGTTACCCAAAATCTAAATAATAATGAACAAAACACTGGAGAGAACTGTACACGTTAACAATATTGGGGCCTAACATTAAATTAACCGTGAATGTTTAATGAGACTGGAGAGCTACCATGCACTGGGATAATAGCTAATGTAAACCTCTTATTTAAGAAAAGGAGACTGACAGGAGGTATTATCCTACAGATCAGTAACACGACTAGTATCCCATGGAACAACTGGAGAAAGGACTATTACAGCAGCACTGAAAGGTGAGGGGTGGTGAGTATTGCCTCAAAAACCTAATGGAAGACTATGATATACTGTCGGACACCAGAGAATGTGAGAAAGACAGGAAGACTGGAAATTCCTAGAGTAGAGAGTGTTGGGAAGCATATGAGAGAGGACATGCTAGCCAGGTATAGGAGAGAGAATTATATTTAGGTCGAAGAGAGGAATACGGATCATACTTAGCATTCTGCCAAGAATAGGAGTTTGCAATGAATGAATGCCTAGGGTAACTAAGAAAACAGCTAATCAGACAAGTAACTGCAGCTCCGTTCACTGATAATTGGCAACTTTATAAAGCAAACCTACCATTTATGCAAGGAATAGAGGTTCATCTTTCTAAAGCACGGGTGGAACAGGAAGCGTTAGCTAGTCTAGTCGAGGACAATGCTGAATTACATCAGGATATTCTCAATAATTTCACGTCACCTGCGTACAGGGACACCTCTGACTCCATTTCTTCTGTCATGTCATTTACGTATACAAGAAAGAGTATTGATCCTTATAATGACCCCGTGGCACTCTTCTTGCTTCCTGTTTAGTATTCTTTGATCCAGTGTAGTGCTTTACCAGATATTTCTGTTGCCTCTAGCTTTTATCATAATACTTCTGCGGTACCCTATCGAACGGCTATTTACAGACCAAAAAATCTGAAGTACACCCACCAACCATCTGTCTCGCCGAACTTTCCTTATCTTGTTATAGAGCTAGATTTGTGACACATGAGTTACCATATCTGTGTGTGTGTGTGGAGGGGATGGGAGATGTGTACTTGCATGTGTCGATTCTTAGATCCTGGCTCTGCTTCTTAACTTGCCACTCTCCAGATTCATGTCCTCATAGCCTCTTGGGATATGAGGACCGGCTTTTAAAACTATGTATGAAGCCAGCCTCCACTACTTCCTCGCCAAGATCATTCCACTTCCTGACCACTCTGAGATTGAAGAAATACTTCCTAACATCCCTGTGGCTCATTTTTGTCTTTTAACTTCCAGCTGTGTCCCCCAGTTCCAGTTTCTCGCCTCTCAAACAGCCTATCCTTCTCTACCTCATCAATTTCTTTGATTTTTTTCTACGTTGTTATCATGATGCCTCTGGTTCTTCTGTCCTTCAAAGTCGTTAGATTTAATACTGTTAGCCTCTCGTAGTATATGACCCTTAGCTCAGGAACAAGCTGTGGCATACTTCTGCATTTTCTCCGGTTTCTCAACATGCTTTAAGTGCTGGTTCCATACTGGTCCTGCATACTCCAAGATGGACCTGACGTATATTGCATAAAAGAACCAAGATGACTCCTTGCTGAGATTCTGAAGGCTACTCTTAGATCCGCCAGAGGAGCATTGGCTACAGAAGTTATTCGGCTGATGTGAGCCTCAAGGGATATACTGGGCACTATGCTCTCTCCTAGGTCTCTCTCAGTGAAGTCTGCAACATCTGTCCCCTGTTTCTGGTCGTCTTACACCTTCCTCAATCTTCATTGCTCTGCATTTACTGGCGCTGAATTCAAGCAACCACTTATATGACCACTCCTGCAATTTGTCCATTGTCCAGATCTCTTTGGAGCCTTTCCTTGTCTTTATTCAACACGATCAGCAAATAGGAATATATCTGAATCAATACAATTTGGAATAACATTAATTTAAACCATAAACAGTACTGGTGGTCTTAATACCCATTCTGAAGTGTCATTCCTGACAGTCACTCTTCGCTTTCTTCACCTAAGGTATTCTCTGATCCACTGGAGCATATTCTCTGTTATCCCACATGCATTTAAAGTTGTTGGCCCAGCCTCTTGTGAGGTACATTATTAAACGCCTTCTTGCAATCTAAGAAAAAAACAATCCACCGAACCCTCGGTCTCCTGTTGCACATGTGTTACTTTACCACACAACTCTATCAAATTAGTAAGACAAGATTTGCTATCCAAAAACCCAGCCTATTGTTTATTAAACCACTTCTCTCTCAAAGTGTTCTAACATTCTTTCCCCTCATAAGGTTCTCTATTAACTTGCAAGATATGCATGTCAAAGAAACTAACTCACTGTGTGTGTCGCGCCGAATAGGTAAAATGAGTAAATTAGCAAGAATTCATTTAAAATTAAATCCTAAAATTTTCTCTTAGACATTTAAAGATATTTTTTTTTTCATTTATGTTAATGTAAAAATAATAATTTTGTACCAAAAGAACCTAAAAGCCTAACCCAACTAAATATATTTTAGATATGTTTACAATATGAAATATTTTTTCGTTAGGTTCATAATGATTTTTGCGAAATTATTGCATTCACAAATTTTCGCTTGCCTTATCCGGCAAGTGGAGCGTTGCTATTTAAGCCCAAATCGAAGTTTTCCCTATTCGGCACGACATTATATATATATATATATATATATATATATATAATCTATGAAGCCACGAAACAAGTGGTATTGAAACATTTACCAAACTACGGCAGGCCAGAATTCGACCCCACGACGCATTGTCCTGCCTCAAGAGACAACACAACGTACGTGTCACCCTATCCACTACGCCATCGATCCTACAAACACGAGACTAGCGAACTATGGCGGGGCGGGGAGGGGGTAACTATATATAGTGTTCATGGCACTATGCATAGAGGAAATAATTATCACCGAGTATAGCAAAACGTTGAGGCAATATCAAGGTAGATCGTGGCGCTGTAAATAACAAGTACCCATTCCCAAATCAGTAAAGACATTCGTACCGAGAAAAACTCACAAAAATTAAAAAAAAATAGGAAAATCTATTAGCGCTGGGAACAAGATAAACGACTTTAGATTAATTGCATGTACAGGTGACAGATGTTGTGGTAGGAAAAGTGACAGATGCAGTTCAATGTGGACAAGAGCAAAGTTATTACAAACAACCTATACAATACCGAGAAGTGTATAAGTAAGATTTGTATACAACGTGTCTTATATACAGCACAGTCCCATATTTATGGAGTGAAAAAGTCTTAACAGGATAAACTTAACAATATAGAAGTTTATCACAGGATGTGAAAAGGACTTGCGAGTTATGGTTAAATGAAATACTAACTCTAGATAATGTTGTATTCTTGGGGTAGCACTAAATCCGTAGGGGTTATACAGTAATGCTGGAGGAGTAGAAGGTAATCAGGTTTGATCCAGAAGGATAGCTCCAGTTCCTTGGCTCAGAAGCCCTTCACCAACATGAAGGCACGTTGATGGTGATAAGCTCAACAGACACCTTGAATACACATGATGTATGTCAGGGTAACGCCTTCCGCCTGAACAAAAACAATGGAAAAATAAATGAATGACTGGAGTTTACCTGGAGAGAGTTCCGGGGGTCAACACCCCCGCGGCCCGGTCTGTGACCAGGCCTCATGGTGAATCATAGCCTGATCAACGAGGCTGTTACTGCTGGCCGCACGCAGTTCGACGTACTAACCACAGCCCGGGTGGTCAGGTACTGACTTTAGGTGCCTGTCCAGTACCTGCTTGACGACAGCCAGGGGTCTATTGGTAATCCCCCTTATGTACGCTGGGAGGCAGTTGAACAGTCTTGGGCCCCTGACACTTATTGTGTTGTCTCTCAACGTGCTAGTGGCACCCCTGCTTTTCATTGGGGGATGTTGCATCTTCTGCCGAGTCTTTTGCTTTCGTAGGGAGTGACTCTCGTGTGCAAGTTTGGTACTAATTCCTCTAGGATTTTCGAAGTATATATAATAATGTATCTCTCCCGCCTGCGTTCTATGGAGTACAGGTTTAGGAACTTTAAGCGTTCCCAGTAATTGAGGTGGTTTATCGCAGTTATGCGTGCCGTGAAGGTTCTCTGCACATTTTCTATTTCAGCAATTTCACCAGCCTTGAAAGGTGCAGTTAGTATACAGCAATATTCCAGCCTAGATAGAACAAGCGACCTGAAAAGTGTCATCATGGGCTTGGCATCCCTGGTTTTGAAGGTTCTCATTATCCATCCTGTCATCTTTCTAGCAGATGCGATTGCTACAGTGTTATGGTCCTTGAAGGCGAGATCCTCTGACATGATCACTCCCAGGTCTTTGTCATTAGTTTTTCGCTCTATTGTGTGGTTGAAATTTGTTTTATACTCCGATGAAATTTTAATTTCCTCACTTTTTCCATATCGGAGAAATTGAAATTTCTCATCATTGAACTTCATATTGTTTTCTGCAGCCCATTTGAAGATTTAGTTGATGACTGCTTGGAGTCTTGCAGTGTCTTCAATGGTGGACACTGTCATGCAGATTCGGGTGTCATCTGCAAAGGAAGACACGGCACTGTGGTTTATATCCCTGTCTATGTCCGATATGAGGATGAGGAACACGATGGGAGCGAGTATTGTGCCTTGTGGAAAACAGCTTTTCACCGTAGCCACCTCAGACTTTTCTCTGTTGCCTACTACTCTGTGTTCTATTTGTTAGAAAATAATGAAGATAGTTTTCTAAGGTTTTTAATTAAAATTAAATAAAAATAAAAATTGGCCGTTGTGGTTCTGGTATAATGTTAGGGCAGGAGTATATAATGCCCAGGGTGGTCTTCTGATGTTTGAAGAAATGGCGTAGGTTATCCTGGGTGGCGGTGTTCGTCCGATGTTCTGGAAAATCCTGTCACCACTTAGTTGTAGCACCACAATTCAGATATGCAATGTGAGGAGTAGTCGTAATGTCCCACTACCTCCAGTAGACAGGGATCTTGCTCCAGTTTCTAGCGTCTACCCTGGTTGACCAGGCCAGCAGCATAGCTGACAACAAAGAATATAACTCTGGTTACATAAAAGTTAGATCAGTATAACATTGAAGAAAGACAAAGGGTGGTATTCAACTTCAGTGTCATTACTGGTAACCAGGAAAATCAGAAAGAGTGAATAGAAATACTCCTGGTAGATCACCTTACCTGATCAGGAGAAGACTGGAGGTGAAGTGACTCTCCAAACTTCAACCCACACCAGGTAAGATTAATACTACCAGGAGTAGAAATTAAAGCAAATCAGACACCAGGAACTGGAGTTTAGCCTCAGTCCGCTAGATGGTAGTGCGGGAAGTAACAATGGTTCCTGGGTGTCTGAACAACCATAACCCCACAAATACCGGCTTTTCCCTCACAATGTATAAATAACTCAAGTTCAAAGGTTATAATACAACTATACACATCACTGATAAGGATGCGTCGCAATTCTGTTCTTCATACAATAGAATGAATACAAATGTGCTGGACAACAAGAGAATCATGACAAAATTTATCTTCTGTATCAAGATTCTTCCCCACGAAGATTAAGAGGAGCACAACGAGGGGATATACGACTGGGGTGCACAAGTTGGAAAATAACCATAAATAAGGGGACCAATAAACTGATGGGAATATGAAACAAAGAAATAATTGATTTAAGATGGATAAACTTTAGTAAAGCACTGATACAGCAATGTGCAAGATTTGTAGATGAGAGGAACTTTCAAGTAGCGTTAACGAAACTAATTGACTAGACAAATATAAACGTAGGAATGTTATGAGTTGAATAGACCTGCTCAACATGGACCAACACACCTACTGCACTGCACTATTCGGGTCTAAATCTGCACATTAAAAAAAACCCGATAAGCATAAAAGATACAAGACTTTAAACGTCCTCCCATCAAACAATGGAATTACTAATTGACCTTTCTGATTTTAAGAGGGAACTTTACAATTTGCTCATCTGCCGAACTGTGGTGCATATGTCGGGCTGCATGCAGCGAGCACCAACAACCTCACTGACCACTTTGTCCAAAGAAAGGCCTAGTCTGGGACCGGAACTCGGGGACGATAATTCCTGAAATCATCTTTCAGTAACGTTCAGGAATACAACACCAGCGTGAACTCACAAAGCCGAGAACATAGGTTAGAAAAAGTGCAGATTCGCCACCAGACTGGTGCCGGAGCCGAGGTCAAAGCGGAGGAAATACTAACCAGTTCACCCTCTCATGGTAGGAACAAAGACCAAGAGGAGACATACTCGTGACAAACAATACTGAGAAATAAAAAGGAGACAACAACAGGTTACCATGTGGATTCAGGACGAAGGGAAATGGACACTGTGCCTTTGAGTCATAATGACGTCAGGATGCAGTTTTATAGAGAAAATATAAAAGAAAAAAATATGTTGACTGAACTAGGGAGTGACATGAAAAAGCTCCATGAAAGAATTCAAAGGCAAATAACATGGAGTCAGCTCACGTTTACATGGTGAGGGTTCCAGACGTGGCCCTGCGGCTGTACCAGACCAGACACACTAGTTCGTCTGATCAGGCTGTTGGTGACAGCAATAGGCAATCAAACACAGTATGACCACTTCAGTAATGTTGGTAACTGTTTATGTAAAGGAGGGTGTTGAATAGTCTTGGACCCTTTAAAATCATTAAGTTATCCCTTAGTGTACTTATTGCACCCGTTTATCATCGTGTGAATGTTGCACAGTCTGCTGAAAATCACACTCGTAGAGTAAATTCAGTGTAAAGATTTGAAACAAATTCCTTCAGAGTTTACCAGGAAGAAATTATGATTTTTTTTTTTTTTGCCTGCGTTCCAGTTTAAGAATTTTATTTTTCCTCAATAATTCAGGTGTTTGAACTGACAATGACAGTGAAAGTTCTTTAACATTCTCCAAATACGCAACTTCCATGCCTTTAAAAGGCCTGTAAGTGTACAGCCACAATACTGTCTTGTACATAATAAGAGCGCCTTATAATCATACACAAATAACCCGCACACAGGCGACATTTCGGTTCGACTTGAACCATTATTCACACAGAAGTGCGAAGGGAAGGGAGCCAGTATATATACGAGAGTGGGCGTGAACGAGAGGAGGTAGTAGTAGGAGTGGTGGTAATGAAAGAGTAGTGGCAGTAAATTAGAGGCAAAGGTGTATTGTTCCAGTCACAGTATTGTGCATTTTAATTCTTTAAAGCTAATCATCGTTTGCTTGCCATTTAGACAGTCTACCAATTTTCTTGCAGTTGGGATAACCATACTGTTGTGAGCCATGAGCATATATGCTCATCAGACACAAATATTACATAATGTATTACAATCATCTTTCGCTCTATTAACTGGTTTTGAGTACCTAGTATTCTCTTCCAGTTTCTTTCTTCCTCTATTTTCCTACAGCAGAGTAACTGAAATTTATCTTGAATGAATATATGAAAATTAGACACATGTAACAACAGGGTATCTTTAATGTAGACGTTTTGCCATACAGTGGCTTTATCAATACAAATTATAGGACATAATTTGAAGACAGTAGAACTATGTACAAAATGAATGAATATATACAGTTTTCTGTGGCCCACTGGAAGACGTCAGGGGATCGTGTCAACAGCAGGGACCTGGAGCAAGAGCTGTGCCCTTGCAACCAAACACGTGGACGCCCACTCCACAACACCAGTAAGAGTGCCGCACACCCCACGACCATTAAGTGTCAACCATATTACCAGTAAGAGTGCCACGTACACCGCACGGCTGGTAACAGTGACAACTATATTACAATACCAGTAATAGTGTCATCTACAATATGTGTGCCCTCACACATTAACAATGCCACCCAAACCGCAACAGTGGGCCACGAGTAAGACACGAGATACTGGGCTAGTGCCACTACGAGATACTGGGCTAGTGCCACTACGAGATACTGGGCTAGTGCCACTACGAGATACTGGGCTAGTGTCACTACGAGATACTGGGCTAGTGCCATTACGAGGTACTGGGCTAATGCCACTACGAGATACCGGGCTAGTGCCACTACGAGATACCGGGCTAGTGCCACTACGAGATACTGCGCTAGTGCCACTACGAGATACTGCGCTAGTGCCACTACGAGATACTGCGCTAGTGCCACTACGAGATACTGCGCTAGTGCCACTACGAGATACTGAGCAAGTGCCAATACGAGATACTGAGCTAGTGCCACTGTCATCCACACCGAAGAAGCGGGATAGTACCACTTACCAGTAAGAGTACCACCCATACAAGCACCGAATCAGTACCACTTGCACCGGCACGGTGAACGCTACCAACGAGACAGTGCCACCAAGGAGGCACCGGGAAAGTGTCAGCAGCCTGGCTGTCAACAGGAGTGGGAATGGAGAGAGAGTGTAAACAAACACAGTGGCAGATATTCACACATTATATATGATAATGGTCATGTTGTTTCCGTGTCGTTTGTGTTATGAGTCAGTGTGAGCCGCCCCACCATTGCCTCCCTGATAATGTTTTCTCCATGTTCCATTCTGGTGATCACCAACACCGCAAGATGCCATTTGCGTTAGTGCTAGTGCCGAGGAAAGCAGGACAAGGAAGAGGGGCAAAGAAGAGAAGGAGGGGCAAGCAGGGGAGGCCACAGGAACTATTATAAGGACAAAGAGGAGGACCAAGGAGAAGGGGCAAGGAGGACAGTGGGATTATTGTGACGAAGACAAAGAGGAGGAGGAGCAAGGAGGGAAGACAAAGGAAAAGAGGGACAAGGAGGAGACGGAAATATGAGAATGAGAAAAAGTAGAGGAGGAGGATAGGAAATTAAGAAGACAGAATAATTTTGGAAGGCAGAGTGGCTGCGAATGTGGTGGAATATATGAAGAGACATGATTGAAGCCAAGAGGGGGAAACACTCAATAGCGAAGTTGAAGGAGATAGATGCAGTGGAGAGAGAGAGAGAGAGAGAGAGAGAGAGAGAGAGAGAGAGAGAGAGAGAGAGAGAGAGAGAGAGAGAGAGAGAGAGGGGTGCGAAATTGGGCCCTTTACTGCAGATGCGTAAACAATTACAGGAACAAATGCGACACGGAATTGAGGGAGGGAGGGAAGGAGGGGGTGTCTTAAAAGGATAAATTTATGCACGTCGAAGCGGTGATCAATCATGACAACTCGCGTAAACGAATAATATTTCCAGGAATCTGGGAGAGACAGGCGGAAAAGACAAAAAAAAATACAAAAGGAGAAAAATCGAAGGAACGAGAGAAAATGGGGATACAAATGTAGGAAGTAGAAAACTGAAAGGAAACCATACCAGTGTTCAGTGTCAAAATAAATAATAAATCAGATTTATTAAGACACAAAACTTCATAGTGGAGAGAAACTATATTAGTTTTTTGTGTGTTCGGAAGACTTTCCCCAAAGGATGACTAGTGAATACTTCAGTAGGTCCATTCGTGCCTAGCCCACTAATAATGCTCTTTCTGATCGCTTGTAAATGCTCTTCAGACTATTCAAAAACACAGACCCGATCATTAGTATCTTCCATGTACAGACTTTCATGATGGACTGATTGCATTATCTTCCCTTCGTCACATCTGCTGCCTACAATCCATTCTCTGTATTTGACTGAAGAAGCCTACAGCTTAGGCGAAACGTTTCAACAATAATGAGAATCAACTGCTGCACATGTATCTTACTCATTAACTTTTTGGTATTTTATACCATTTTCACCACAACTTTCGTGTCAGAAAGAAGACAATCAACTTCCTGACTGTCAACAGACACAGACACTCTTTTACGGCAACCTAAGAGTCACGTCATAATAAATGCGGGTGATGTCATTCAGTACTTAATACAAAGCCACTTCAAGAGCCTGCTGTTTTCGATCAGAAAATATGGTGATTTTTTTCACCAATAACTTGGGCTCTTCGGTCGACCCACTCATTAATGACCTAAATGAAAACAGATATTTGCAGACCACTTAGATATGTGGAAGACTGAAAACTGCTTCGTGCCGATGATGGAATGGGATGCCGTGCACCGGGTCAGTGGTGACAATAAAGAAGGAGCGACTTAACCAATCACAGCCTGGATCTCCTGTGGTTTCCGTATTTATCGGCAAAATGCTGGAGGACGCTTGGTAGACAGGAAGCGTGTGTGTGTTTGTCTCGCGATCTGCGGACTGAGATAAAGGCTCCGCAACTCCTTGTGGTAAATAACCCACAAATTTAGTGCTTCATAAAACGAAAACAAAATATAAATAATAATTATTTCAGGGATCATCGCCAACAAGCCCAGTCTCAGATCAGTCACAATAAATTAGAAAGGAACATTACAGGAATAAGAACTATTAACAAAAACTGGATAGTAAATGTTTTTTTTTTATTAAATTTCCCTACCATCCTATGTGTTTACGAGACAAAAATTACTAGGAATACTGCAAAAGCGCAAGACATACACAGAAGTTACTGTGACGCACAGACGCTCAAGGATGAATAACTCAGTAAAGAATATCAAAGCTGTATCGAGTGTCATACGCACAATTAGAGAGCAGCATGTCAATTTTCAATGTCCAAGACTTTAACCTGCTACCAGCAGATATCAGAAAATTATCGGAACAAACGTACAAGTTTTTTAAGGCGAAACTTGACTTCTTCGTATACATCTGATATACCTTTGACGAGTTTCGAGAGCTTTTCTACTCCTGGAGCCCGGCCTTGGGCCAGGCTTGTCTGGTGCTTGCCTGGTTAACCAGGCTGCTGCTACTGGCTGACCGATGAGCCACATGTCCATCTGAGCCTGGTTTATCTGGGGCCTACTGAAGATACTTGTCCAGTTTCCTCTTGAAGACCTCTGCACTTGTCCCAGCAGTGTTTCTGATATCTTCTGGTAAGTGGTTGAACAGTCTGGGAACACGGATGTTGATACAATGTTCTCTTACGGTGCCCTTCTTTTCACAGGATTTAGTATACACTCCCTCCCATATCCCTAACTCCAGTATATTGTTATGACAGTGTGCAGATTTGGGCCAAGCCCTCAAGTACTTTTCACGTAAATGCTCTCATGTATATTTCTCTCCACTCCAGCAAGTACGAGTACATGTTTAGGATTGAGACGTTCCCAGTAATTTACATGCTTTACTGGTTCTATATGGGCTGTAAACGATCTCTGTATCTGTTCCAGCTCTGATATCTCCTGCCTTGAAAGTGGCCGTCAACCAGAATGTGAGGGCTATACAGATCTGCTGACTACCGACAGCAAAAACCCAGTTAAAGGCAGTACAAAATGAAAAGTCTGGTTGTAAATAGTTTGGTGATACCGACAAATTGTGGAAAAGGACACTTATATGCAGTTCAGAATATTCATTAAACGAAACCTTTCGCCACGAATGGCGAAACGTTTCCTTTAATGTCTTGACTGTACACGAGTGTCCTCTTCAAAACAAAATGAAGTCTGCCCTCAGGTCCTGCTTCAAGATTAGGGCTTTCAAATCTGGTGACAGCTACGTCACAGCCTCGCATATAGAGATTTGAGCCTTTAACACGTGCTACTCAGCAACTGCGTTGCCAGACGAGTTGTAGGATAGGGTATGGTATGGTAGGGTAAGATAGGGTAAGGTAGGGTAGGCTAGCTTAAGTTAGGTAGAGAATTTTCAACGATCTTGGCGATAAAAAAAATAATTACAACACAGAAAAAAAATAGATGAAATTAACAAAAAACTACTGACATGAATCCCACCAGGTTAAAATAAGCAGCAACAGTTAAAACTACCATTAAATTGTTAATATCAAACTACTCTTTTAAAATCTTTCCTCAGGTCACAAGAGCGCAAGATTACTGTGAGGGACTTAGAAGCGATAATGTCAGAGTATCTAACATTCAAGGATCACAACAATGTTATCACAACCGCCAAGAAAATGATGGGTTAGATAACTAGAACCTTCAAAAAAGAATAAAGCAGAGCCAATGGTGATACACACTCAAAGTCACTACTTGTTCTCTCTAGACTGGAATATTACTGTACACTAACGGCATCTTTTAATGGATGCAAAATTGCAGATCTGTAGAATTATGAAGAATCTTCGTATAAATTCAGTCAGGTACTTAAATTTTGGAACGCTTATATCTCTCGATGTAAGTAAATAAGCTACATTATAATTCACACCTGGAAAATTCTGGATTGATTGGTCCCAAATATACACACCAAAATCACTCAATACGAAAACAAGAGGCTTGACAGACAGTGCAAAATACCCCCAATAAAAAAAAATGCAGTGAATACATTATGAGATACTCACTAAGTGTAATGGAACCAAGACTTCAACATCTTCCCTGGCTGTCTTTAAGAGGGCTGTGGCTAGCACCAATAGCTTTCTGAACAGGCCATCAACCAGGAGAAAAATGGAATAGGGAGATGGAACGTAGAGAGATGGGATGGACGTACAAGGAGGGGTAGCTGGTGTAGAGGGAGGCAGAGTGGAAGAGAGAGGAGGGGACGGAGAGGGAGGGGGACAATAAAGAAGACATGGTAAACACTGAAGGCAGACATGACGCCAGTGAATGCAATACGCTTCACTATTTTTTATCTTTGTCCCCTGTAAAAACAAATAAAAGGTACAAATTGCAATTTCCCGTGTTGCCAGAGCAAGCGGGAGTCGAGTCTGGCAACATTGGGGCACAGGTGTGTCGAGTCTGGCTACACTGAGGCACATATATGTAGTCAGGCTACACTGGGGCACAGGTATGTCGAATCTAGATGCACTGCATCACGTGCGTGTCAAGCATGGCAACACTGACAGGAATGTGTCGAGAATGGCAACATCAGGACAGGTGCATCGAGCATGGCAACACTAGGACAGGAGTGTCGAGCATGGCAACACTAGGACAGGAGTGTGTCGAGAATGGCAACATCAGGACATGTGCGTCGAGCATGGCAACACTAGGACAAGTGTGTGTCGAGCATGGCAACACTAGGACAAGTGTGTGTCGAGCATGGCAACACTAGAACAAGTGTGTGTCCAGCATGGCAACATTGACAGTAGTGTCGAGTATGGCAACACTGACATTAATGTGTCGAGCCTTGCAACACTATGAGAGGAGTGAGTATGTCGAGCCTAGCAACGCAGATGAGCGAGTGTGTCGAGCCTAGCAACACTGAGAGGAGCGAGTGTGTCGTGCCTAGCAATAATGAGAGGAGTGTGTTGACCTAGTAACACTGAGAGAAATGTGTCGAGCCTTGCAACACTATGAGAGGAGTGTGTCGTGCCTAGCAATAATGAGAGGAGTGTGTTGACCTAGCAACACTGAGAGAAATGTGTAGAGCCTTGCAACACTGAGAGGAGTGTGTCGAGCCTAGCAACACAGAGGAGCGAGTGTGTCGAGCCTAGCAACACTATGAGAGGAGCGAGTGTGTCGAGCCTAGCAACACTATGAGAGGAGTGAGTGTGTCGAGCCTTGCAACACTATGAGAGGAGTGAGTGTGTCGAGCCTAGCAACACAGAGGAGCGAGTGTGTCGAGCCTAGCAACACTATGAGAGGAGCGAGTGTGTCGAGCCTAGCAACACTATGAGAGGAGTGTGTCGAGCCTAGCAACACTGTGAGAGGAGTGAGTGTGTCGAGCCTAGCAACACTATGAGAGGAGTGTGTCGAACCTAGCAGCTAACAATGGGTCATATTATCAAGTCACGATAATAAATGCCTATTATTATTTTTGCAAGTTTTATATTTATTACCATTAATAACTTTGGTCACTTAGTGCCATTTTACTTAAAATTACATTATCCAGTTAAAGGTCCGAATTAATTGTAATTAAAATATCGCATCTGGAGGGATACATCGCAAAAAAAAATTGCCTATCAAAATTTAGCCTGCAAGATTTGTTGAAATATAAATGTACTGAAAAACTGAAAACCTTTCCTGCGAGTTTATTTGGTCTTTAAACTGCCAAGACTGACAGCTCAAATTATTTTTATTAAACTGGTGGGGTAAATACATAAGTTTTATTACCTCATTAACTGACTGCGAGTGTTTATGCATTTGACAGATATATGATGCAAATTTTACTAATAAAAAAATCTTTAAACCATTTGTTCCTGTACATTACGAGTATTTATGATACAACAACAGGAATCACGTTGAAGTCACTGGACAGCCTGGCAAAATACGTCGATCGATAAATAAAATAATTTTCGCAAATACTTAAAAAAAAAAAAATTAAACCACTCTGCAATAATTCCGAAGCCATAACGCATTTAAATGCGTAAAAAACTATTCCACTATATTCAAGTGTCATCAATTCTGTTAATATTATGCTGGAAGTTATTTTTTTTATTATAAGTGTTTTATTGAATAATTAGATAAACAAAATCTTTATAATCAAAAGGATTTTTGAAACCTCGTTGTCTAAGGAAATATATTCATCTGAAATTCCAAGCGCTTTCGTGACTTTTCACATTATCAAGGAACTATAGTTCCCTGATAATGTGAGAAGTCACGAATGCGCTCGGAATTTCACTATTTTTCACAGTGGTTGTTCTGATATATATATATATATATATATATATATATATATATATATATATATATATATATATATATATATATATATATATATATATTGCTCAATTGAATGGATTATTCAACATACATGTATATTTAATCACATGTATGCGTGGTATTATACATTTATTTTTAAGGCAAGTCTTACATACGAAATTATTATTATAATCAAGAAGAAACATAAGACCAGTTAGGATCATACAGGGTATGGTGTATGTTAGGGATGGGGATTATCTGGTGTGATCCGAGAATGAGGGGTAGCTCCAATTTCTTGGATGAAGAGCCCTTCCTGAGCATCATGGTTACGTACCGAAAAATTGTACTGAAGGCGGTGCTGCTTCTCTAGGCTAATGCTCCAGATGTGTTCCCAGATGTTTCTCCCTTGTTAGAACCCCTTCCTAGGTTCCATTACAGCATACTCTCGCAATTATTGAAATATCACACGTAAAAATGTTTATATCAATATTACACCTTATAATGACTAAAGGAGTCGCAACTCTGCCTTACACGTGTGACGGTGCGCTGTGTAAAAGCTAATTGGAAACCACAAGTAGCTACATCTTTAATTATTTTGTATAACGAGTCAAATTGAATACTAGTACCATATGTGAACCATTAAATACACAAATTTTTTTACGTCGTTCCGAGAGAAGTCCACAACACACATCTCACTCTGCCGACCCTCGGGTTGACACTGGCGTTGAATTATAATAATTCTTATTGCCTCTCCCTCACTAGTGGTTGCCAAATAATGGTAAATTTATATTCTTTATAAAAACGAACAGTAGAAAATGACTAACGTGTACATTTTACACAAACATTAAATAAAGATACAAAATGGTGATACTACGTATATTAATGGTACAAAACATCAATGCGTTATCAAGAGAGAAATTTTAGTTTACTTTTTTCTTCTAAAAAGCTGACCATTTTTTTCATACAAATATTCCATAATTTGCCAAATGTATATATATATGACTTGTATATATACTTAAAAACTGTCTTTCAATAATTTAATTGCCTTCTATATATAAATGAATAACTTAGTAATAACATTTGAAGTTATTAACTATCAGACGAATTCCTGACCAGCGAGACAAGCATGGCAAGGCTTTATTTATATAGCTTACACTACCATCTTTCAAGGTGTCTTAATGCTGAGGGACGTTTGATCCTTGGAACTGGAGCTTTCCTTCTCCGGATCAAACTTAAATGCCTCCCAATTCCCAGGAGCTGTATTACCCTTATGGGTTTATCACTTCCCCATGATTATAATAACCACATCAAGAAAAAAAAACAAGTTTATAATAACATTAACAAGTTTTAAGTAAAATAATATATTTCGCCAAGATGTCATTTAAAATAAGGTAAAAAGAAATAAGACCCCAAAACACGTCAATAATTCCTGCGTTATGAAATATTATATGACCTACGTAAGGTTACTAAACACTCGTCCAACTCTATTCAAAGAAATAATTTTAATATAATTCCTGGCAAAAAGTAAATCCTATAATTTTTTCATATTTAACAATTTATTATAATAAAAAAGCGCTAAACCTGAAAGGGTCATACAGCGCAGCATCATTAACAGATAAAGCATCTCTATAAGAGATCATTTGTTAAACGTAATTGTTTTAGTACAGAAAGCATTTAAAGCATATTTTTATTATTATATTCACATCAAATCGCCAAACCACAATGAGCCATTCATCAAAAACTAAAAATGTTATAATCATGCACTTAACATAATTAATAATATAATAATTGATGGTATAATTAATCTTCAAATAAACCTTACATACCAAGAAATTTTTCATTTACTGTAGAGTACGTTATGTCCTCATTAAGTTGATGCTTCACCAGACTTCTTCCCGTTGGTTTCTTCTTGTGATACACTTACAATATATCCTTTGTTATTATCATTTATTTGAAACATTAATGCCCACTCAAAGTAAACACTTGCGTCACTGAATGTTGTGTAAAGAATAATTCCTGCATACCACAGGTAGGTAAGTTTTCATTACTGTTTGTAATTATTCTTGGAGAAGACAAGAATATTAATTTAAAACAAGTGAGCCTTATAATATGAAATGCTCAACAATACACCATCGTCCACGAGAGAAGTCCGCAACACACGTCTTACTCGGTCGACACTCAGGTTGACACTGGTGCTGGGAATATCTCATTGCCTCTCTCTCACTAGTGGTTGCCAATGATTTTTTTTAAGATATTTTAAAATTGATAAAATAAAAAGTAAAAAAAAAAAATCTGTTAAATGCACGTCACAATACTCAGAAAATAGAGCGTGCGTATACTTTACATGGGTATTAAATAAACGTTGCTAGTGAACACCGCGCACACATCAATGTGTTTGCTAGAGTGATCCATTCTTTAAAGTTATTTATTTATATTTTGCCGGTTTTTTAAAGCATACTAGTGTTCTAAAGCTTGCCAGATATTTGTCCTATAAATTTATCTTCAATTTAATTTTTCAAGCATACATTTACTCACCTAGCTGTGTTTGCAGGGATCGAGTCATAGCTCTAGGTCCTGTCTCTAACTTGCCGGTTTGACTGATTTATGGCCTCCAGGGCAAAGCAAAATGCATACGTAGTATACACAAAACTATGTGAAAGCCTTTAGCAAGGGCGGTCACAAGGGCCTACACAATTAGTGCAAAAGGAATAACTGGAAAACTGGACAGATGTATATTTACTTTTTTAACGAATAGAACCCAAAATAAACAGTGAAATCAGAAGCTGCCACAGTGAACAGCTGTGTTCCCCAAGATACAGGCAGTACTGGCCCCTGTCCTTTCTCATATCCGACATAAACAGACATTAATCATAGCATCGTATCATCCTTTGCAGAGATACTATAATCTGTATTGGAGTGATATCCACAGAGGACACAGTAAACCTCCAAGTTGATATAAACAGTCTTCCAGTGGGTCAATGACATGATATTCAATGAGGATAAGCTTCAGTTATTTCGTTATGGAAAGACTTAAGAAATAAAGACTGGAACGGAGTATAAAACAAACTTGAATCACTCAATAGAACGTAAGACTAATGTGAGAGATCTGGGAGTGATTGTCAGATCTCACCTGGAGATCACAACAGTGTCACTATCACAACCGCAAAAAATTGCCAGTCTGGATAACTAGGCCCTTCAAATCAAGGGATGCCAAGCCAATGATGATACTCTTCAAGTCACTTGTTTTCTCTAGGTTGGAGTATTGTTGTACTCTAACCGCTCCTTGCAAGGCAGGCGAAATTGCAGACTTAAATAATATGCAGAAAACCTTCACTGCCCACATAAACCAAATTACTGGTAACGTTTGAAGTCCCTTGATCTGTACTCCTTGGGATGTAGACATAAACTATGTATCATAATCTACATATGAAAAATTCTAGGAGTGGTCCCAAATCTGCACACAAATCATTCCTCATGAAAGAAAGAGCCTTGGCAGACGGTGCAAAAATACCTCCCAAGAAAATGCAAGGGTGCAATGAGTACACTAAGGGAAAACTCAGTAAGTGTGAAGGAACCAAGACTTTTCAATAACTTCCCTTCACACATGTTTTTATAAGGGAGATTACCAATAGACCCCTGGCTGTCATAAAGAGAACTGGACAAATTTTTCAAGACAGTTCCTGATCAGCAGGGCTGTGGCGCTTACTTTAGACTTCGTGGGGTTAGCACCAATTGCATGCTTGATCAAGCCATCCCCCCTCGGCCTGGTTCGGGACCAGGCCGAGGGGGCACTGACCCTCTGAATACTCTCTAGGTTGACTCCAGATAGGTAGGGCCGGATATAGTGTTTAACTTCATCAATTCTTCGTCTAGTGTATTGAACTTACACCCGTAAGATTGAAAAAGTACTACCTAATGTCCCAATGGCTTATCTTCGGTTTTAGCTGCTATGTTTCTTGGCTCCCTCTCCTCGCATCTTAAACATCTCTCATTATCCGCTGTATAAGATGTATGTCGTGATGATGTCTTCCTTGCCCCCTTCCCATCTATTCAAGTAGTGTTAAGAGTTCCTCAGGTCTCTCTTCTACTCCATTCACCTTAGTCCCGGCACGAATCTCGTTGCAAACCTTTAGATCTTCTCTTGTTTTTTACATGCTTGATCATGTGCTGGTTCCATGCTGGCGCCGCATACCTACGTTGTATATAATGTCTGTGATATACCAAACAATTTGAACTGAGTCATTATTGGCAATATTTTTATTGTTCAAAAGATTCTCATTATCTACATTTGTGTTCTCTAAACGATATATCAGCTGACATTATTACATTCAGATCCTTCAGGTGTTATTTTCGTTCTATAAGGTGGATGTCTTCCTGTTTTGTATATTGTGTCCCAAAATAAATCTTTCTGGTTCCTTAAAGAAATGTTTATTGTCAGTTCTTTCTAGTTATACATCCATGTCCGGTCTTTTCACTCCCACTCCCATTTTCTTTACTTTGCACCTATCAAGATTGAATTAAAGTAGCCACACTGCACAAATAACCCACACAAAGGAGTTATTCGTGTATTGTTGCAGTCACTGTATTGTCTCACACGTCACCCATGCCCACTGGATTATTTTCGCTGCTATCCTCGCCTGCTTTTCTAGCCTGTACAAAGCCTTCTGTGTGGTGCTGTATCAAATAATCACAGTTGATGCACTATGCCCAACTTTCTCACCTGCTTTATCTTCGTCACTCTTGTCATAATACTCCAGGAGATTCATGAGACAAGATTTTACCATCTTTAAACCCATGTTGATTGTCTGTGTGTGTGCATATCTTACAAGGTACTGAATTATTCTCTTTATATTTTTTAGTATGTTAATGGGAGATATTGGTCTCCTAGTTAAGTGCTTCCTGGCAGTTGTCATGTTTCCATCGACTTTTATATTCTTCTGCTTCTTTTAATATCAAAGTCTGTCTCTTACTGTTTTTGTTATAAAAGAGCTTTGAAGAGCTCTCAATACTTTTTCCTGTGCTGTGGAAATTTTATTTATTCTTTGCTGCTCACGCCTGTCTTCTGTACATGAAGACATTAAAAAATTTAACCGCTTCTGTTTTCTAATCACGTTTTTAGTTATTGGAATGCCAAGCAAACTGCCAAGTAATGGGGGTAAAATCAAGAAAGTTAGCAAGGTGAGGCTTTAATTATAAAGCTCAAACGTTGCCAGAGGCAACTGCTTCATCACAGACCGACGTCCAAAAAATAAAATTAAAAGGTTCTTTTGAGGAAAAGAAAATGCAATAAAACCTGGCCAAATAAATAATGGAAGTTTCCCAAGAATCACATAGACATTAAACGAAAATAATTATACCTTAAAATACATTGCAACACACAGACCAATTTTCATTGTAACGTTTTTTTTTATAAACAATATTCGACAGTACATATTTTACTGTGTACTCTCGCGTCAAAAATTTTCAAAGTAAAGCATAGTCTTAGAAAAAAAAACTCTGCTTACAGGTATTTTAGGCGTTTTACACTCGCAGATTATAAGCTAAAAATGAAGAACTTGGCAGTACACAAATAACCCACACATTTATATTTATATTTACAAAGTCACACTGTAAATGGTCCAAGTCGGACCGAAACGTCGTCGTAAGCTCCTCTCTCCTATGTGAGGGATATTTGTGTATTGTTCCAGTCACGGTATTGTGTCTCTTTGTTATTTATGAACTTGGCAGGATAAGTAACAGTGTAATTCATTTTCCAATAGAGAAATAAGACAAAATATAAATGAACCTAAGCATCTCTTGGATGAAAAGACATACATTTACAGGCAAATAAAAAGAGACATTTACAAGCAAATAAAAAAAGAGGAGAGTCATCTTATTGACCAATATACGTATTTAATTTAAGTCAAACGAGAAATAAGAAAGGTCAAAAAAGAATACGTAATTAATTTTGCGAAAGAATCACAACCCTTATGTTCAGTGTGTTCTTTGCAACAGTTTTTGCTCTAAAGTGTTTCCTATGTGACTAACATGTTAAAAGTCGGAATATCGTCAATGTTATAAAGAACTTATCACCCATGCCATGCAAGTTATATAGATGATGAATATCTGAAGTAGGTAATGTGGTTAGAGATCTACACTGCCCATACTAATTGTTTCCTAAGCTCATTTAGCTGCCAGAATATCTTTTTATGACGTTCAGACTTCCATATATAAATACTAGTAAATGCTACCTTATAATGAAAAGATGAAAAATCTAGATATGTTCTGGTCACTAAGCGAGCCAAGAAAGTTATACCCGTCTGCCACGAGACCAGGATTCTAACTCAAGTTAAATATAATATATATATATATAAATATATATAAATATATATATATATATATATATATATATATATATATATATATATATATATATATATATATATATATATATATATATCAGCGTTGAAGAGCTGCAGCCAATCAGTAGAGAAGCATTCACAAGTTATAGTATGAAAACTAGATGTATTTCGGTCGCTGCGAGATCCGAGAAAGGTATCCCCATGTTCCATAAGACCAGCCATGTCTACATAAATGCACGCAAAAGGAAGATCATATACATTTCGATGCAACTAAACATCTAAACTTCTAAGTTGCTGTGCACCTATCTTTCCTTTACTACCACTAAACTGCAGAAAACCTTCACTGCCCCCACAAACTAAATTACTGGGAACGTTTGAAGTCCCTTGATCTGTACTCCTTGGAATGTAGACATAAAAGATGTATCATAATCTACATCTTTATGTTCACACACACACACACATTATATATAGTATATATATATATATATATATATATATATATATATATATATATATATATATATATATATATATATATATATATATATATATATATATGAACCGATCATAAACAAAAATCTCAAATTACACTGGTAAAACCGCTACTGCTTCACAGAACAATCTATATTTTCTTTGCCTTGTGGCTGCACCTATTACTATAAACCTCACTACACACAAGGAAGGCAGACAGGCAAGCAGGCAAAAGAGAGACATGTAGACAAGAGTAAAAGAGAAATGAGTAAAGTGGCCAGCAGAGACCAGCAGCAGTATGGCTGCACACTCAACCATACGCAAAGCAACCAGCTATTCAGTTAATTGGCATTAACTTCGCAAAGTAAAAACCTGGGCCCCTTGCCGTCAGCTAAACTCTCAATTACACTCGGAGGAAAAGTTAACAAATTATGAGGCTTTACCTTCCTCAGGCAGATATGATTCCCTGGGTCAAGGGGCAATGCTTTCATTTGAAAGAGAATTATTACGCATCTTTATTCCTGAAGAATAATTGCAAGATGGGAGGTATCATCGGGTGTGTTGATAGAGAGTGTGGAGTAGAGAAGACAGATGGTGTGGACAGGGAAGGGTACGTAGCTGTTTGAGGAGATGTGGGTCGTGTAGAAAGGTCTGGTGTGTAGTAAGGGATGTGTTGAGGGGAAGAAATGAATTGAGGTGTGGAGAGGGAGGTGTACACCGGCTTGGAGAAGAAGAGGCAGTGGATGTACATTGGTGTGGAGAGGGAGAGTTAAAGGGTGTACACTGGTGTGGAGAGAGAGTTAGCGGATGTACATTGGTGTGGAGAGGGAGTGTTAGCGGATGTACATTGGTGTAGAGAGGGAGTTAGTGGGTGTACACTGGTGTGGAGAGGGAGCGGGGTATACAATGGAGTGGAAGGAGGGGTATACACTGGAGTGGAGGGAGGGGGTATACACTGGTGTGGAGGGAGGGGGTATACACTGGTGTGGAGGGAGGGGGTATATACTGGTGTGGAGAGGGAGGGGTATACACTGGTGTGGAGAGGGAGGGGGTATACACTGGTGTGGAGGGAGGGGGTATACACTGGTGTGGAGAGGGTGGGGGTATACACTGGTGTGGAGCACTGGGGGAAGGAGAGTAGAGTATAGAAGAGAAAGTCAGTAAATATTGGCACATGGGATATATAGACCATTTCACAAGTGTGGACGATACATTGTGTTGGTGACGTTACTTTCTGTGTTGGTGACGTTACATTGTGTTGATGTTATATTCTGTGTTAGTGCCGTTACATTCTGTGTTGGTTGTTACATTCTGTGTTAGTTATTACATTCTATATTGGTTGTGTTACATTCTGTGATGATGACGATACATTGTGTTTTTGTGATGATATATTTATCACAAATTAAAGAATGTTCAAGATCCGTCTGCCCACTTTTCCAGTTTTTTCAAAATATAAATGATGAGCTCTTCATAATTGACCCACAATATGGAGAGGAATCTTTATACTACGTTATGGTAGTCCCGAACCACTGCTAAGCCACACCACTGAGGGCCTCGAAGCAGATAGATTTACGATAATATTATAAGGGTAATCAAACAAGTAGTTGCTAGAGTTAAACCGAACAAGTGAACGGTCATGAAATTTAGTGAAAGGGAGACCGGGAACGGAATATAGTCTAGGAAACGAGAAAAGGATCTTAGAGTAAACATAACTCTGAACATATAGCTGCAAGAGCACATAAACCGTAATGATTTCGGCCGCCTATCCGAGGCTAGCAAATCTCAGAACAGACTTCAGGAACCTCACCAACGCTTGGTATCTCCAAGGAGCTGAACTCTTCTCCAGGCTGAGGGACTGACAACCTCAAACTATTTCTACAAGGTTGATGGACTGATTACAACATCTTTACCTCGCCACTACTACTGCCTTTAATACATTCTCTGTATTTGTCTGAAGAAGCCTGTACACATTTTAGAATATGTTGCACCAGCTTGGAGTCCAATCTGATAAACAATGTTCAAAGACTTGAAAAGATAAAAGATTTGTAATCAGATAAGACCCAGAGATAAGAGGGGTAAGTTATAAGGCGAGACTGCTGTATCATCCTTGTGGGTTTAGCACTTAGTTTTGGCTATAACAAAAATAAGGCGAGACTAAAGGAATTGAAACTGACGACCCTGGAAGATGGAAGGACGAGAGGGTACATGGTTACTCTGTATAAAGACAAATACAGATTGTTTTTACAATATTCGGACCAGGAACATGGGGACATATAAGGAAGTTAAAAACAAAAGATGAATCATAGGAATGTTATGAAGTTGTTTTTAGTTTCAGCGTGGTAGAGAAGCGGAATAAACTGGATGCAAAAGATAGGACCAATCCTACAAAAATTTTCGTGGTGTAAATTATGATGTATCTTTTGTATCTTTCTCTCCTACATTTTAGGAAGTACAGTTTAAGGGACTAAGAATTCCTAATAATTTAGGTGCCCGGCTGAATATATACAGGTAATGAAAGTTTCCTGAATATTTTACAATTCCGCAATTTTGCCTGCCTTAAGAGAGGCTGTAAGTGAGCAACAATATTCCAGCCTAGAGAGAACAGTGTGCAGCAACATTTTGCTAGGTTAAAGGCAACTTGATATTATTCACTAGTTTCTCTTGTTCGTACGATCGTTGATTCCAGGCACTGACGTCGGGATCTGTCCGCTTATTTAATAATGACGTATTTCCAGACCATAAGGTCAACATATTTATATCAATGAACGATACATTCATTGTTTGTCCTACAAGTGTACAGGTGCTCCCGATTCCTGGTGTTTAAGCTCTATGACGGTTATCCTACGCATTATTTGCCACAACTGCACATGAAATAGTGAATACAACATCACTGCTGAATTGGCTGTGTCCAGGACTGGTGATGTCAAGAATGGTTTTTGACGTGAATACTGCTACGGTAATACCACTTGTCTTCAGTGCCTTTGTGAGTATATCTGCAGTGCAGCCTCTTGCAAAGTTAAGACGCTTGCCTGTCTGAGACATGTCTAGGAATGGACAGGATTTTACAGGTCTTTGGAGTACAATCTCGGATGAACTGTAGTGCGGAAACGATAATGTCAGTGTCACATTCCTCTCCTTAAAATTCAGGACAGCGAACTCGATAAGCTCTCAAAAAATAAGAGGCTAATCAAGACTCCTTGTTTAGTCTTACTCTCGTGATGCGAGAAATATACAGGACTGATTATATTAAAGTGTTTACAGAAAACTTCCAAATTTCACCGCTTGATCTATTTAAAGAAGACTTCCGGATAGGGAACTGTGTTACCAAAAACCTCCACTTAGGAGAGGAACTTTATGACGATGTTTCGGTCAGCCCTGGACCATTGTCAAGTCACAAGTGTGCATGAAGGAAGCGACCTTGATCACACTGTGGTATAAACCTTGGTAACTGATACTGACAAACTGGTTAGAAGTGATCAAGGTCTCTGGACCGAAACGTTTTCAAAAAGAACACAAAGGCACAATACCGTGACTGAACCAACACACAAATACTTTATGACGACGTTTCGGTCCGACTTAAATCGTTAACTAGTTACTAGTTAACTAGTCACTAGTTAATGGTCCGAGTCGGACCGAAACGTCGCCTATGTGCGGTTATTTGTGAAACATTTTCTAATAAATATGACCTGGTGTTTGTTCACCCATACATCCCCTTCCACACCCTCACCCATACATCCCCTTCCACCTCACCCATACATTCTCTTCCACACCCTCACCCATACACCCCCTTCCACACCCTCACCCATACACCCCCTTCCACACCCTCACCCATACACCCCTTCCACACCCTCACCCATACACCCCCTTCCACACCCTCACCCATACACCCCCTTCCACACCCTCACCCATACATCCCATTCCACACCCTCACCCATACACCCCTTCCACACCCTCACCCATACATCCCATTCCACACCCTCACCCATACACCCCTTCCACACCCTCACCCATACACCCCTTCCACCTCACCCATACACCCCTTCCACCTCACCCATACACCCCCTTTCACACCCTCACCGATACATCCCCTTCCACACCCTCACCCATACACCCCCCTTCCACACCCTCACACAAACCCCCTTTCACTATCTCGCCCATACACCCCCTTCCACACCCTCACGCATACATCCACCCACTCACCCACAAAGTTACACACACACGACTAGTCCCGGAGCTAAGGGGCATGTCCTACGAGGAGAGGTTAAGGGAAATCGACCTGACGACACTGGAGGACAGGAGGGATGGGGGGGGGCATGATAACGACATATAAAATACTGAAAGGAATCGACAAAATGGACCGAGAGAGGATGTCCCAGAGATGGGACACAGCAACAAGGGGTCACAATTGGAAGTTGAAGACTCAGATGAGTCACAGGGATGTTAGGAAGTATTTCTTCAGTCACAGAGTTGTCAGGAAGTGGAATAGTCTGGAAAGTGACGTAGTGGAAACAGGATTCATACATACCTTTAAGAAGAGGTATGATAAAGCTCACGGAGCAGGGAGAGAGTGACCTAGTGACCAGTGAAGAGGCGGGGCCAGTTGTGACTCGATCCCTGCAACCACAATTAGGTGAGTACACACACACCACTCAAACATACCACACACAACAGGCCAAGTGTCACTCGACAAGTGTCTTTAACAACAGTAAGTACATAGATAGGGGTGACCTAGTTAGGTTCACACCGTTGCTACACACATTTATCCCGACTAACAGAAAGGTTTTGGCAGGTTATTAATACTCCACTGAAATATGTCTTCAATCCCCTGAATATTAACGGCGGGAATAAATTACATTACAAAACGTTCCTCCCTCTCTGCCCACTCTCTCCCCTCTCACTTTTCTTCACTTGCTCCCTCTCACCTTCACTTACTCTTGTATTCTTTCATTCAACACATACCTGGCAAAAATCCCCTTCCTTGGACCAAACAACCTGTCATTTCCCCGGTGCTGTATGACCCTTACGGGTTTAATGCTACCTTTAAATAATAATAATAAAAAGAAGAAGAAGAAGGAGGAGTAAAAAGAGGAGGGGGAGGCAGCGGCGACGGAGGCTAAGCAGTATAATTAGAAGTTCAGTAAAAGATATGTTGCAGTGCTGGTAATCTAAACATGAAACCCTAGATCCGTGAGAGGTATCCCCCGATCTCCGAGAGGTATCCCTCGATCTTTGAGAGAGGGGTATTCCCAGCTCCCTGTACCTCAACGCATGCAAGAGGCCCAGGAGCTGAAGCTCAACTCCCTCGGAAAACTAAATAGCTGTAATAACTCCAAGCAGTCCAAGATTAGGATTTCAACACCCTGGAGACCCAGGAGCTTTAGCTCAACACTCTAGAAGACAGCTAGCAGCTGTAGGCTATTATATTCAAGAGGCCCAAGAACTATAGATAAAAAATATCTAACAGGCGCAAGAGCTGCAAATCAACATGTTCAACAGTCCCAATACCTGCATATTAACATATTCAACAGGCCTAAGAGCTGCATATCAACATATGCTACAGGCCCAAGAGCTGCAAATCAACATGTTCAACAGTCCCAAGAACAACATATTAACATGTTCAACAGGCCCAAGAGCTGCATATCAACATCTGCAACAGGCCCAAGAGCTGGAAATCAACATGTTCAACAGGCCCAAGAGCTGGAAATCAACATGTTCAACAGGCCCAAGAGCTGCATATCAACATCTTCAACAGGCCCAAATGTCACTGTAGGTTCAGAGATAGTATAGTTCATAGCTTATAACCATTACTGTATCATAGCTGTTCACGTGACCACCATACACTGCTCACGTGATCAACCGTTAGCCATGTCAAAGGTCATCCCTTTGAATGCCAAGGGTGCCCGCTTCTAAGAGAGTCTGTCCTAACCGAACAGGCGGAGTAGACAGACGTAGGCTTACTGCTCTGAGTTCCATCCCATAT
Organism: Cherax destructor; assembly: GCA_009830355.1. NCBI lineage: Eukaryota > Metazoa > Arthropoda > Malacostraca > Decapoda > Parastacidae > Cherax > Cherax destructor. Next base: position 628,314 of record WNWK01000009.1, read on the forward strand.
ATATCGACTTCAATACAGCAAGTAACCACCCAATCTCGTCTGTTCATTACCCAATCTACGAAAGAAACCCCTCGCAACACAAAAGCTGCATATCAACATGTTCAACAGGCCCAAGAGCTGAATATCAACATGTTCAACAGGCCCAAGAGCTGCATATCAACATCTTCAACAGGCCCAAAAGCTGCATATCAACATCTTCAACAGGCCCAAGAGCTGCATATCAACATCTTCAACAGGCCTAAGGATATTAAACACCGCTAAAATTTAAAATAACATTAAAATTTAAAATAAGTCATAAAAGGCATTATGAAGATATTAAATGGTTTAATACACAAATAACCCATACATAGGAGAGAGGAGCTTACGACGACGTTTCAGTGTGACTTTGTAAATGTCGTAAGCTCCTTGGTGAGGGTTATTTGTGTATTGTTCCAGTCACGGTATTGTGCCCTTTTGTTCTTTATTGAATGTTTTGCTTGGTGTTCGTGCAACCTGGCCAGGCAACAACTTCCACTCTCAGATGTTGGCAGGGAAAGAAGAGAGGGAGGAGGAGGAGGAGGAGGAGGGAGCAGAGAAACAAGGATTATTAAGGTAGAGGAATGTGGTAGTCACACGGTCGTAGTAAGCAGAGTAACTGACCCATCTATATGAGACTCCTGAAGGATGGTGAGACTCCTGAAGGATAGTGAGACTCCTGAAGGATGGTCTTCTAGACCAGAGGATGTTAGAAAGTCACAGATACAAACTTTGCCAACTGAAACGTGAATTAAGCATATGTTTGTTTACTTTGATGTAATGTGCTAGATAATAAATAAACAGTATTTTTCTTAAGACTACACTTGCTTAATGTTCCACTTAAATTTTCAGTTTTTTTTTTGTAATTAAACAAAGAAAATATTAAATGACAAAAATTATTTGCAAAAACAAAAGTAAATTTATTAACATATAATATTTTATCTAGATTTTCAATAAATAAAATAATTATAAGCTCACTAATACACGCAATCATTGCATAAAAACTAAATAATACCTAAAATTTAAAATATCGCTAATTTTTCCCAGAATAAGCAGAAGACTCCATCCTAACAGTGCATAATATAACAGCGAGACAAATATAAAAAAAATCAACATCTATAATGAAGTGCTTTATATATTATAATTGAAAAAAAAGTGAAAAATTAAGAAAAATTATTAAAAAATTGTAAAATTGGTGTTTAAATTATGTAATCTGTTAAATGTAATATATTTAGCTATAGAAAGGAGTGTCTTGAGACGTTTTTGTTGTATTGCCGAAAATGCAAAACAATCTAACAGGCATAACTTGAAGGCCGACCAGAAAGTCATTCTCCAGTCATCACACTATAACCATGGCGAGGAAAAAAAATAGTAATAATGGTAGAACTATTTCTTTTAACTGAGGTATCCCCCAAAGGGGCATACCTGTAGTGGATAACGAGGTATCCACTACAGGTATGCGCCTTCAAGGGATACCTCAAAACAAAAACATTCTTCTAATTTCCTTCCACTTTTCTTGCCTTCTCTCACCATTTTCCTCTTCTTTCCCTGTCCTTCGCCCCACAATTATATTTCCCTCCCTCCTTTCTCTCTAACTCCTCCTTTCCAGTGCTCCTTGAGACGATAATTGGAGTCGTTGTAGGAAGAAAGGTCAAGCGTGGCGGGGAAGGCAGAGTTGCTAGGGGTTCTCCACTGCCTCTCAACACCACCACTCCACCACCCTTAATGATCAACATACACATCCAGTTAATTACACAAAGGGTTTTTTCCTTCGAAGAAATATAAATTTCCTTACAAAATTCTGTCTTCCAACATGCGTCGTAACTACCGCACCTGCTACTTACGCCTGCGTCATGAACTACTTGCGGCTGCAAGTGCTCTCTACGAACAGAAGTGTCACAAGCTGCTGAGATGATGCAAAATCAAATAGATCCGATACTCACACTGACAGAGTTCTTCCTCCGTAAGCCATGTGTATCATAAGAGGCGACTAAAATGCCGGGAGCAAGGAGCTACTAACTCCTTCTCCTGTATACACTACTAAATTTAAAAATTGAAACTTTCGTTTTTCTTTTTAGCTCATCCTGCCTCGGTGGGATACGGCAGGTTTCTTAAAAAAATCACACTGAATTGTGTTTTTAACCTCTAAAAATCCAACATACGCAAGCTTACATAACCGATGGAATACTCATTATAACCGGGAATCTAGGCTGGCTAGAGAACATATCTCCTGTGAAAGGCAAGTCCCAAGACAGTCATCCAGTGAGTTCCTGCCCTCTTATCCACCAAATTCTTGAGACTATGTAGTTTGTCGACGAGGTAATGGAGGATCCAACCACTTCCCACATACATCATTCCTTACCTCCCAACAGGCAAATCCTAGAGATGTTAATTCCCACGTAGGAGTTACTCCATCTCTACTAAAACGAATTTTTTGACTATCTCGTAGCTATTGAACCCGTAGTTGAATACTTGACGATATCCTTATCACCAAACTAAAGTTTCAGAACTAAGGCGGATTTCATTACATGATGTACAAAAGCCATACGGTGTGATGGAATATAACTAAGAAATATGGCTAGCAGCACACTGTGGCTATATTCAATTAGGTTACATATAAAATGTATCTCCCGTCTAAGTCATTATAGACCCAACTGCTTGCTAAATCATTCTATTGTTAATTGTTCTACATCAACATACTTCATCGTCCACCCACGGAAATTATTTTCTTCCATGAAATACCAACACTCCACCCACACCGTTCACCCACATCCTCATCTACCCACTCAAACTTCCTCTCTCACCCATATGACCACACCTACTCACACTACCCATCCCCACATTCACCCTTTGACACGATCAGACACATCCGCTTTACTCTCACACCACATCCACCCACACCACTCTTCATCCACACACATACGCACCACACTTCATCCATAGAACACACCCACACACACTATCCATACAACACGCCCATTCACAGGAAGAGAAGGCAGAAATATCTGCTCGCTGACGATGCAACACTTCCTCACACAACACAAGGTTCACAATACACAGACACATCAAACCATCACAGGCATCGGTTACAGGTAATCAAAGATTGCTGAGACAAACACAGATGCACACCCTCCGTCTCTCTCTCTACCCCTCCTACACCTCCCTCTCTCTCTCTCTCTCTCTCTCTCTGTATCTTTCCCATCCTTCACCCCTCCCTCCCACTCCCTTCTCCTTCCTACACCTCTCTCTCAATATTCAACACCTGGGTATTAGGCTGGGGCGCCGTAAGATCTTAGAACTCTCTGAAAAGTGGTTCTGCTACGACAAGTTGAACCACCCAGGGAGTACAGAACACCAGCAAGGAAAATACTGCTCGCTGAGGATGAGAGAAGATAGGATTACACGAGTGGAAAGGAAAAGGAGACACAAGGAAGGAGAAAGAGGTGACACAAGGAAGGAAGGAGAGGTAACAAGGATTTTTTTTTAGCAAAAATAGATAGATCAGCAGTATGCTGAAAGTTACGCAGTAGAAACCAAAGTTAGCTGCTATCCCCAATCATATTGCATCACACAAGCTGGGTTACATCCATAGTGTACTTGAGCTGGGAGACTTCAGTAGGAAAATGAGGATATCATCAAGTATTGCATGAAGGGTTCATCAGCTACAAGAGGTTCACAGAACGCAGGGAAGAAGCTGAGAACAGAAGCTGAGAACACAGGAGACTGTGTACACAGCTGAATAATCCCGGGTAAGACCAAGACATAACAGTACTCAAATAACCCGCACTTAGGAAACAAACTTGTGATAACTTTTCGGTCTGACTTGGACGGACCAGTTACTGCTTTTGGAACAAGTATTTTCTTACAAACATGTGGAATGTCCTGGGAAAAAAGGTAGAAATATGTGGAACAAGTGTGTAATCACCGATTTGTAATCACCGATTTGTGTTTGAAGGAGTCGAGTCGTCGAGTCTTTGCCTGTCTCCCTCCCTTCCCCATCCCCTCTCTCTCTCTCTGCCTTATAAACTACGTCGACAGACATTATTGGTTCCTGGCCTCCTGTACTCTTGAATCTGTGTATGGAGTTTGCCTCCACTGCGTTCTCATCTAGTTCCACTCCACTTCCCTACTACCCAGAGGCTGAAGAGAAACTGCTTAATGTCCCTGTAACTTAAATGTGCTTTTTCATTTTTCCAATTGTGCACCATTATTGCTGGTCCCCAAATTTACAACTATCTATTACTATCCCCCTCATCAATTCCTTTCAGTATAGTGTAAAGTCTTCAGACATTTTCAATTTTCTGAACATATTTCACTAAGCGAGGACTGGCAGCCGGTACTCTATATTTTATGTTGGGCAAAACTTACATCCGTAAAGTGTTCAAGGATTCTTTATCCAGACGAAGAGTTACCATATTATAGTTGGTTATTCTCGACCGCATCTGCAAACCCTCCTGTTAAAAGGCTGAAATGTGGTAGTTTCAGAGGATAGGAGGGTGGGGAAGTCTAGGGAAGAGGAGTGGTTGTGGAAGAGATGTGGTCGTGGGGGACATGTTCATGAAGGTTTGCCAGGACGGGTCCTGGCCCGGGTCTTCTCCATGTGGTGACCCGTTAGTTGGTCAAGATGAATGTCTGGAACACAAGAGCAATGTCTGGAACACAAGAGCAATGTCTGGAACTTAAGAAAAGTAACATAACTGAGTAAGCCCATCCATGATAGACATTACACACACATAACAGACATAAATAGTGGGGAAGGGAACAGAAAAGTGGGGAGGAGGCACTGTGGTGCTCATTTAAAATCAATGGAGTTTTGACAAATTGTCAAACTTGGCAACAGTAGAATTCACAATAAAAAAAAAACAATACCAATTGCAGGACCTAGGGTCGAAAGGAAAAATAAACACATAAGCAGTATAATGTGATCCTTTATTGACAACGTTTCGCCCACGCAGTGGGCTTTATCAAGTCACAAACAGATCTACCTGGATAAATGGTACACGAGTATTTATAGGATTTAGTCAGGTGGAGAATGCTGGGTCAGGTGGAGAATGCTGGGTCAGGTTTTAGAATGCTGCATGTGACAATCTTCAAAGTAGGGTGATAGAGTCTAGAACCTTGGGTAGCTTTTAAAAGAGATTGGATAAGTATATGGGTAGACCTTCTGCAGTGTTCCTCCATTCTTAAGTTCTATGTGGGAAAGCGATGAAGAAGTTTCTTGGCAATAGGTTCAGCTATGTTGTAGAAGCCGTTGTTCTGGTTGAAGTTGTTGGATATGCAGATAAGTGATGATTCCAGGATTCTTCGGTATCGAGTGTTGTCTTCTCTGGCAATAAGTCTTGCGTTTCTGTAGTTGATTAAATGGTTGTGTGAATTTCGGTGTTGAACACAGGCATTACTTGGGTCGTCAGATCTGCCTGCGTACTGGTGTTTTGAAATACGTGTTTGGATGTCTCTGGATGTTTCGCCGACGTATAATTTGCTGCAGTCATTACAAGGGATTGTGTATACCCCTGCAATGGATTGAAGCTTGTCCTGTCTATTACAGAAACGCAAGACTTATCGCCAAAGAAGACAACACTCGATACCGAAGAATCCTGGAATCATCACTTATCTGTATATCCAACAACTTCAACCAGAACAACGGCTTCTACAACATAGCTGAACCCCTTGCCAAGAAACTTCTTCATCGCTATCCCACATAGAACTTAAGAATGGAGGAACACTGCAGAAGGTCTACCCATATACTTATCCAATCTCTTTTTAAAGCTACCCAAGGTTCTAGACTCTATCACCCTACTTTGAAGATTGTCACATGCAGCATTCTAAAACCTGACCCAGCATTCTCCACCTGACTAAATCCTATAAATACTCGTGTACCATTTATCCAGGTAGATCTGTTTGTGACTTGATAAAGCCCACTGCGTGGGCGAAACGTTGTCAATAAAGAATCACATTATACTGCTTATGTGTTTATTTTTCCATTGTGTCGGTATTTTATACCATATATTTCCACAGACTAGGGTCACTGACATTAAAACCATTAACGTTCTGAAAAAGACTGGAAGAGAAGATTCATTAGAAAACCAGCAAGGAATTCGGTATGCACAATCCTGCATAACAAATTTCTAAGAGTTAAAACAAGAACGATAAGGCTGAGGGGGTTTTGCATCTTTCTGAACTGAAAAAAAACTTGACACGGTACCTCACATAAAATCACAAATGTAAAAACAGAGTTGAATGATAGCTCTAGACCTTTCGTGTTGCAATCAACACATCATAAGCTTGCAATGTTGCAGAAAAGATTAGGAAGCCCAAGCAGATTAGTTCAGAGAAACATTCTAGCTCGAACAAGCTAAAACGTTTCTCTGAACTAATCTGTTTGGACTTCCTACTCATTTCTGCAACATTGCAAGCTCCTGATGTGTTGATTGTAACACGAAAGGCCTAGAGCTATCATTCAACTCTCCCTGTGGTTTTTTTGCATCTTGTAACGCTTGTTTGCGATTATTGCACGGAGAGAGGTGTAAGTGGGAAGTGCTCAACTGACTTGAAGTACATGATAACATCATGATGTACATAAGAGTAAGGAGTTAGTTATGACACTACCCAGTACTGGATGACTATACTGCTTCAGATATACGTATATGATCCGGCCATGTGTCCCTGCTTACTGAAGATTTGGAAACTAATGAGATGGTTAAAGAAAAACACATGTGGGAAGCAGACTCAATTGAGACCTAGAAAAGGTGGTAAAAATATGGCTTCTGTTGTTCAATGCGAACAAAAGCAATGCAATCACGATCAGAAAGAGAGAACGATTAAACAAAATAAAATCTGGGGATTTTGCGAAAAGAATAAGACTAGGTAGTCAGCATCAAGCTGAACATATCGCCACAGGTGAACGTAAACCAGGTAACACTGGCAGCATACGCGAGGCTGACAAATCTTGGAACAGCATACGGATAACTAAATAGGACTCCTGAAAGACATTACACGCGTGTTTGAGGCACATTACAGAGTATGCAGCCCCAGCGTAGAGCCCATACCTGATCAAATATGCATAAAAGCAAGAGAAGGTCTCAAGGTTGACAATGCAACTCCTCCCAGAACTGAAATGAATGCAACCCTGGAAAAGAGGAAGAGGGAGGACATGATCATGACATAGAAAATCCCAAGTGGAATAGACAGGTCAGACAGTTGAAGTGTTCGAGAGGAGAGCCCAGGGAGAAGAGGCCACAGGCTGAAGCCACACCCCTGAGCCATATCAATGTTATAAAATCTTTCTGTCTTAGGGTGGTAGAGAAGTGTAATGAGAAAGATGAGGAAGTAATGGAGGTACAGTCAATCTAGAGCTTCATGAGTAAGTATACCAGACACTGGGACGCCAGAAGCCAATAAATGTCAGTCAAGAAAGCTTAAAAAAAAGATGAGCTAGAAACTCAAATCAACTTTGGAAAACTCAAGCCGGCAAGTATAACACATAGAGTAATGTTTGAAATGCGGGGTCAAGAAATAAAGGGAAACAAATGGCAGCTAAAGACTTAGATGAGCAACAGGAACCTTAGGAAATACTTTTCAAGTCTCAGACTGTTAAGTGTTACGCAAAAGACGAAAATAGTGAAGGCGAGCAACGTCGGGTCCTGGAAGCCAATCACTAAAGCCGACCGATAGTAGCTAAAAGGATGACCAGAAGCTGTGACTCGACTCTTGCAAACAAATGAATACATACACAGTGTTTAAGCCTAGGTTAATGTGAAGGTAATCAGGAGCGGGCAACAATCAACTAGGGAAAATCCCGGCACTGTGCTATCCTCCTAATGACGTCCTCTCTGGGCTGCTCCACACAATCACAACACACTAAGGTACAACCCACACTATCAGACCTCACCCATTCAAGAGGCAATCAGATGGTAAACTGGCTAATCCTGCAGGTTACGACCCTGCAGGAGGGTAAAGAGATGGAGGAGGGAACCAAGGAGGGTTAGAGTGATGCAAGAATATTCTCAAACGAGTGGCTCTTGTTCTAGTTGCTGGTTCTTGTTGTTGCTGTTCTCCTCCTCATCTTTTTTTCCTTCGTTCTTCTTCTCCTCCCTCCTCCTCCTCCATTAATTCACTTTTTTTACTCCCTCCTTTTCACCAACATCATTTGCTACTGTTGTGAGTCTACACAAATTATGTTTAATATGTGCAGCTTTTTGATAAATGTTTGTAATTATGATTTAAACCAAAACATACATCAATAATTCCCGTCCCTTTTTGCCCCCATCCCCAATAAAGATACATGAATTACAGGGTTTATTATTAAGCCAAGAATAAAGAATCCTCACTTTCCATTCGATGTCTATAATACAGCTGTGTTGTGCTTGATGCAACCAGTGTAAAAAGCTAAATATATGTGAAAATATCCGTAAATTTAACCTCAATAAAGCAATACACTAGAATACAGTACAATATAATACAATATGCTATTTGTAACTGTCTATCTGCCGCCTAGCTAATCTTAATTTTTAAAGGGGTGGACGGGTAAGCCAGTGGAAGGCTTCGGTCAGATGACTAAAATCTCTCCAGTGACGGGTCATCATATGACTATCGTGCCGAATAGATAAAATTCGCGATTTTGGCTTAAATAGCAACGCTCTCTTTGCCGAATAAGGCAAGTAAAAATTTGTGTATGCAATAATTTTGCAAAAATCATTCTGAACCTAACGAAAAAAAATATTTCATTGTGTTTGTTTATTAAATTACTGTAAACTTATCTAAAATATATTTAGTTGGATCAGGCTAAATTAAATTGCGATTGTTATAATAAGGTTAGGTAAGTTTTCTTAAGTCCTTTTGGTACAAAATTATTATTTTTTACATTAACATAAATGAAAAAATATATATCTTTAAACGTATAAGAGAAAATTTTAGAAAGGACTTAATTTTAAATGAGTTCTTGCTAATTGACCAGTTTTACCTATTCGGCACGACATGACTAAAGACCCATGTCAGAAAACACTTGTGGTGTTTCCTATCAAATCTAACCTAATCTAACCAGCCGCCATGTTGCCTTCCTTCCCCCACACAGCTGATCTGACGAGCTCCTCCCATGTTCCCCCCCCCACACACACACACACACACACAAACTCCTCATTTTCCCCTTCCTTCTAGATTTTTTTTCATGTTAGATTCCCTGAGATTTTTTTTTTTTTTTAAATACGTTCGTCTTTTAATTACATCCATCTCGCCTCATCTCCCTAAGCAATTCATTCTTATTTTTCCGTGTTTATTGTTACCATTTGCACTGTGTTCTTTATCTTTCATTTTTTCTCTTGTTTTACGTCTCTGTCATTCTTTTTTTAATTTACTTCATCGCTGTTTTCCTTTATTTTTTCACATCTATTTTTTTTCTTGTTAATTCTCACTTTACTAAGCTCCAACTTTTTTAAGTTTCTTTTCTAACTTTCACCCCAACGTTCTGATAGCAATTCAACTCTTCAAATTCACCTGAACAGTGAATAAAAATACACGAATAAAATACTATAAAAGTGCGCACCACTCACGAAAATATGAAAATGGTGTCGCCATAGTAAACTCATCTGAGTCACCAATAGCTTGGTCACTAATCTGAGTCACCAATAGCTTGGTCACTAATCTGAGTCACCAATAGCTTGGTCATTAATCTGCAAGCTATATTAAGAATGAAATAGAGAAACACGACGAAATACTCCTTCCCTCCTCTCCAAAGAAAAATAATAGTGGAGAAAATTCTCCAAAGGAGGGGGGTATGCGCCCTTACTACCCTTGTTAAGGGCCCTCACCCTTTCCTCCCTTAGGAAAGGGCCAGAGGAGGCGCGTCTGGCTGAGAAAAACAATTTAATTTAAGCCAGATGTACTGATTACAGTGTGTCAAGAATTGTGCTGACCACAGCACCACGAGGCACCTCGTGGCTGCACGAGGCACGAGCCACAAGGCAGCATGAGGGGCAGATTTAATTCGGCCACCGGAAGGAGGGGTCATACGACGCGAGGCGACGTAACTCAACAAAGACATTACTCGTACGCGTCCGTTATTTTAATTTAATCTCCACTAACGTCGGGAAATAAGATAAGAACTCTGTTCCAGCGCGTTTAGTGAATAACATCAACATCGCAGTATATTCAGAAGTGTGCGCAGCTTCAATTTACTGCAAGACAAACGTAGAGACAATCGCAAGTGAATTCCATCGAAACAAGACGGTGACTTCAGCGGCATTCTACAATCAAGACAGCATTTCCGCCGTATATGGTGGAGCCAACACCATCGCTCAAAGTTACACGAGCAAGGTAAGAATTTTGTGTTCTGGTCATGCAGGGGACTGCGCAGTTATTGTAGTCAAGAACAACAAAATTTTACCTATTGACGGCGGTTATGCGTGGACTTTTAAGTCCAAAACAGTGAGTAAAACGCCTTTCAGTCCATCTAAGATTGAAATAAGGATATACGCTCCTTTGGGGCAATATATACTCATGTGTGATATTTTTTCCATACAACCCTGTGAAGTGTGAAGCAATAGATGGATCCCCTGAGAAGGTGTTGGGAACGGCTGCGACATCTTGGATTCATCAATAAGCTAAGTATTAGCGAACCATACATTCCATGTTATCGTTGGAGCCCAACCTCCACAATAGTGCCAGAAATGAACATGCGTGCTAGTGGCTTCCTTTATACTTGGCAATATTTTATTACATGTAAACTACACTGTACTGAACAAAGAAATAAAGAATTTGATATGTTATACACAATGACTTCAACAAATTTACGACAGTTCGTGTCTGCCGACAAATACTGTACGAGAAACACTGGCCGAGTTAAGATACAAACTTTCAATAGGAAAGTTTGACCAGTTGCTTCAGGATGTGTCTGATCACAGCTCATCATCCTTATCAACGTCGCTATATCACTTTGGCCAAGAACGTCAAATATGTGACTGACACTGAAATGAAAACGTGATTATGTGACTGTAGATTTTAACGTTTGCTCGGTGGGTCTACACACAATGATCAGCTTTAATAATTTATATTGTATATGTATTTAAAAAATTATATCGTCCTTAAGTATTTAAAAATTTATATCGTCCTTAAGTATTTAAAAAATTATATCGTCCTTAAGTATTTAAAAAATTATATCGTCCTTAAGTATTTAAAAATTTATATCATTCTTAAGTATTTAAAAATTTATATCATCCTTATGTATTAACAAATTTATATCGTCCTTATGTATTTAAAAATTTATTTTATTCGTGTTATGTTATAATTGGTAAAATTGACATTCTAACCTAGGTAAGAAATCGACGTTTGCTTAAAGAGTAAGGGTTGTTTATTAACCAGGTTAAAATAGTTATGCGGGACTGCGAGCTGCAGGTAGCAACAGTCTTGCTGATACAAGCAATCATTAAGAACCAGTGTCCTCTGGCTGGCCAGTAACATCACAAAAATAATTACACGTTTAGCAGGGTCAATAATGTTATCGAAGATCAGAGTCAATGTCGCAAGGCTAAGTCAAATACAGAACGAGCAAACAAGCAAGCAAGCACGCAAGCACTCACTTCATCATATGAACTTTAAACAGATTATACGAATATAAAGTTGGTTAGTTTACTAGTATAGCTTGACAGATTATGTTGGGCACTCTCACAACTATTCTTCCTCAAAATTTATGGTCAATAACTGACAGAACACTACAAACTTTTCTTTCCTCAGAGCTTTTAACATAAAAAATTCTTAGAATTAGTAATTTGGCTGCCATTTTTTTTTCAATTTATAGCTATCCTAGCAATTTTGTTATTGTGACCAACACACACACACACATATATTATAGGGAGGTACCACCTCTGGAACTGGACTGGGGACCCTCATCCTCAGATAAAATAATAAATCATAATTATCATAATTAAATCAAATTAAGAAATCTAATTCTATTCGTTACAGTCTCTACCACAACCATAATTAGTTCCAAATCATAGGAAAATAGTCACAGAAAATTTAGGCAAAAGGGAAAATGTCCCTACTACTTAGGTCAAAAAATAAATTGTTGGATTATAAGTTAGACACTCAAAGCCAACCACCATCACATTAAAGTAACTGAGCGTCAGGGGTAGCGTTCAAACCTCACCACCACGGTATGGTGACCCAATTGTGCTCAAACCTGGCTACTACGGTAGGGTGGCTCAGCACTGGAGGGATAAACCCCCCTCCACCACCACTCTAAGGTAAACCAACGTTGGGAGGGAAAAGGAATGGGAAGAGAAGACACACTGAAGGTGTTTTTTAACCAGATGGCGAGGGATTCACTCATGAGAAGTAAGGCATATTTCAAGGGGTCATAAGCGTTTATAGTGTACAAAAACAGACAAATACGTGCTAAAGGAAGTTCCAGGACAAAACGGTCAGTGCCTAATGCCTATTATCTCCAAATATCTTCATTTCTTTTAACTCCTGAGTAAATATGAGTGTGGCCAAGGAGCTGAGAGTCGAGCCCCGCAAACACAACTTGGCGAATACACTAAGTAGTGGCATCCTGAATACACATGGACGGACAAAGATCTTGAGTGGACAAAAAAAAAAAAAGTGCCAGCTACTGTGCGTTTAACAATGAATCTCTCTCTCTCTCTCTCTCTCTCTCTCAGGCCGTCACACAAGTATATTCTCCACACGTCTCACTCTCCAATTTTCTCACCAACTTACCACAGTAACCAGAATTATCATTTTCTCTTAAGCTTTATATTATACCCTCCACACACACACACACACACACACACTTCCTTCCTCGCAACAATCCTCCAGATAACACACTACCCCACCTTGTTATATTTGTGCTGATCACATCCACTCCAGGTTAATTTCTCTTCATCCTCCAGCTTTTTCAATTTTCCCTCTTTTTTTTTCTTACTCTAACACACCTACACTCCCTGCCACACACTACACTCCCTGCCACACCCCCCACACTCCCTGCCACACCCCCCACACTCCCTGCCACACCCCCCACACTCCCTGCCACACCCCACACTCCTGCCACACCCCACACTCCCTGCCACACCCCCACACTCCCTGCCACACCCCACACTCCCTGCCACCCCCACACTCCCTGCCACACCCCCCACACTCCCTGCCACACCCTCCACACTCCCTGCCACACCCTCCACACTCCCTGCCACACCCCCAGCCACACCCCTACACTCCCTGCCACACCCCCTCACTCCCTGCCACACCCCCATACTCCCTGCCACACCCTCATACTCCGTCACGCCCTACACTCCTTGTCACGCCTCACAGGTCCTGTCACGTCCCACAGGCCCTGTCACGGCCTACGCTTCCTGCCACACCCAACACGCCCTACACTTCCTGCCACGATCCCCCACACCCTGTGTCTCAATGTTCATCCTTGCCATGCCCCCACAGCCACACCCACTCAACTGCCACGCCCCATTCTTACCACGCCTTCCATTACCTCCCTGCTCGTAAAACACACACACACAGGGCCAGGAGCTGTGAATCGACCTCTGCAACCACAATTAGGCGAGTACATGCGGGGCCAGGAGCTGCGACTTGACCCCTGCAACAACAAATAGGTGAGCGCGCGCGCGCACACACACACACACACCTGCAATATTTGGTTTCAGCTCTCCCTCTTTACCTTTCTCTTAACATTTTCCATTTTTCCAACATTTCACTTTTTTTTTTGTAGTTTTTCTTCCTCCATTGTTTCTCTGCTTGTCTTTCCATTTATTTTCACTTACTTCCTTCCTCTCTCTCATGACAGACTCTTCCACTATATTATCATTTCCATTCTTCATTTATATTTCTCCTCTCATCACCATCGTCTCCTCTATCACTTTCGCTCCCATCCCTGATCTTTCTGCCCCCCCCCCATCTCTCTCGCTGGAGTCAGGGACCTTCACCCTTAACAGGTAATTCGATTAAGTTGGTCTGGATAATGGGCGTGCGTGGACCGCTCTATACCCACTCCCACACTTAGGTTGCACCTAACATACCTGCACCTAGGTGAGCTCCCGGGTGTCATAGTGTCACTGCTAGAGTGCCACACTGTGTGAGCTAGCATGTAAGAGTCTGGTTAAGGGGTGAGTGCCGCCCCTCACAGTCTTAATAATCACATCTGGAGGCCGAAGAGAAACCCAACACTAGCCACTTCCCTCTCTCCCCTCAACCAATGTCACAAATACATACATATTTCCATACCTACCTACATACATATATACATACAGTAGTATTGAAGAACTTCCCCTTCCCACTTAAAGGGTGGCCATGGCTTAGTAGATAGATTTTAAATCTAATTAATCACTCAAACATGACAGCTGTTCAGAGGATTGTTAGTTGTAACTGTGGCACTCAAACTGAAAGACTCTACCTACCTATATACATACCTCTTTCTCTCTCTCTCTCTCTCTCTCTCTCTTTCTCGAATAGCGGACGGAGGATCGAGTTTTCAACACTCCTTGCGCTGAATGATCCACACGGGTTTAAATCGTCACAAAGTGTAACCATAATAGTTTTCCCCACAGTACCTGATCGTAAAACTATATGACAGGATTTTTCCCGGTCGCTGCGCGATCCAAGAGAAGTGTCTCCAGTACCACAACCCCAGCACCAGTACCTTTATAATCTGAGAGGTATCCCAGAATCACGTAACCCCAGTACATGTACCTTTATAATCTGAGAGGTATCCCAGAATCAAGTAACCCCAGTAACTGTACCTCTATGATCAGAGGTATCCCAGTACCACGTAACCCCAGTACATGTACCTTTATGATCAGAGCGGTATCCCAGTACCACGTAACCCCAGTACCTGTACCTCTATGATAAGAAAAGACAATCCCCAGTATCACATAACTCCAACATCTGTACTTCATGAACTTGCCATAAGCAAATGTAATTCAGATGTGTAGCGTGTTACAAAGATACTTCAGTGTATGTAGTGACAGAGTGCAGTTACAGATATAGTGTAGTGTACATGGAATTAAGGAAGGTTAGTGGTGGTTGTGTCCACTACTTTGCAAACACACTACACTAGTATACTTGAAAAATTATATTCAATATATTGGTTAAGCTCTTGTTTCGAATGATAATAACAAATAATAGAAGAAGAAGGAGGAGGAGGAGGAGGGAGGAGGGAGGAGGGAGGAGGATGAGGGAGGATGAGGGAGGAGGAGGATGAGGAGGAGGAATTTTTTGATATAATTTAAAATAAACCAGTTAGACAATACGACATAACTGTACGAAATTAAGTTAATTTTCCTAAATCTGACCTCGATGAAAATATATGAATGTTTCGTAGAGGTTAAGAACACGGATAAACAAATTAAGTGTAATACGTGTGAATCCGCCCGTCCTATTTGAGAGGACAGGTTAAAATACGGGAAGCTCATATAACCCAGCCATTTTTTATCTTGGGGTGAATATCCATTAACGTTATAATGGGCAGTTTGCATTCCAGCCCATTGTCCTCTTTTTACAAAACTTAATCTTTCACCTATTCACAAATCGTCCCGTTTTATAATGGAGGGCCAGTTGGATGGTTAACTGGAATTAAAACGTATTGACTACTCGAGGATTATTAAGGCTTACACGTAACCTGCCTAACGCTAATCAAGAATATTTTCATCTCGAATATGGGCCTATGGTGATTAAAGTCAAACTTTGTGTGTGTGTGTGTGTGTGTATAATGTCGTGCCGAATAAGTAAAACTTGCGATTTTGGCTTAAATAGCAACGCACTTCTTGTCGAATAGGGAAAGCGAAAACTTGTGTATGCAATAATTTTGCAAAAATCATTCTGAACCTAACGAAAAAAAATATTTCACTGTGTTTGTTTATTATTAAATTATTGTAAACTTATACAAAATATATTTAGTTGGATTACGCTAAATTAAATTACGCTTGTTATAAGGTTAGGTAAGTTTCCTAAGGTTCTTTTGGTACAAAATCATTAATTTTTATATTAATATAAATAAAAAATATATATCTTTAAATGTATAAGAATTTTTTTTACAAAGGACATAATTTTAAACGAGTTCTTGCTAATTGACCAGTTTTACATATTCGGCACGACATATATATATATATATATATATATATATATATAAAATGAATAAACATAAGAATGGAAGGGGATTCAAACCGAGGTGTAGAATGGTAGCAGTTCCAGCGCTCTAACACTGGAAATTTCGAATCTCAGTGCACACACATCATGAGATATAGTGTTAACAGTAGTGAGGTACACCACCACGTGTTAACAGTAGTGAGGTACACCACCACGTGTTAACAGTAGTGAGGTACACCACCACGTGTTAACAGTAGTGAGGTACACCACCACGTGTTAACAGTAGTGAGGTACACCACCACGTGTTAACAGTAGTGAGGTACACCACCACGTGTTAACAGTAGTGAGGTACACCACCACGTGTTAACAGTAGTGAGGTACACCACCACGTGTTAACAGTAGTGAGGTACACCACCACGTGTTAACAGTAGTGAGGTACACCACCACGTGTTAACAGTAGTGAGGTACACCACCACGTGTTAACAGTAGTGAGGTACACCACCACGTGTTAACAGTAGTGAGGTACACCACCACGTGTTAACAGTAGTGAGGTACACCACCACGTGTTAACAGTAGTGAGGTACACCACCACGTCACCCAGACCACTGGGTCCAGCACAGGGAAGCCAGCGCTGGATACTGCTGTGGCTCGCCATAGAACCATTTACTAACTCCACGTAGCAAGTCAGTCAAGTGGACCAGGCTGCCATCGTAGGTTAACTGGGCTTAAAGCCTACCGACAACATAAAGGGTCATTATGCAGCTCGTCACCTATTCACCACAGGTAAGAATATTTGAATCCATTAAATAGGAATTAAACTGTGTATATTCACTGATATATTACCTGTCGGTGTATGTATCCTGGTAGGTAAGGTTTGTCAGGAAACAGGACAACGGTTTCCTGACGCGGGTTTTAGTCAGATGATGACCAGCCGTTGGAGCTTTTGGTCATCTGACCGAGGCCTTCCGCTGGCTTACCAGTCCATCCCTTTAAAAATTATGGTCATAGTTATAACCATCTGTTTATAATGTATATATCCTTCTGTCATGAAAATGGGTATTTTCGAATGTATGAGAAATGTTATGTAATTCATGTTTGATTCGAAGAAGGGGAGACTAACTCCGTGAAACTTCCCAGAGATCCAACTAGACAGTTTCAAGCTCCCCAGTGTTCTTACGTTACCACTGAAAACTCCTCATCGTTCTGACACTTCCAATAACCCCAGCGTTCCACTGAAACCACTGCAAAGTGCTCATCGTTGCAAGGAGACAGTTAACTAAGTGTGAGTGGTGAGGTCTCCTGGGGATAATGTATCGTAATGGTCGTTTAAGTTAAATGACAAACGCGGTTTAAAACCTCCTAAACTCAACCTCCAGTCCTCTTTACTTATAATAATGGCAGCTCAAACGGGCCAGCAGAGATAGACGCGCCAGTGCTTCACCACTGAGACTCGGCAAGTTTACACACTCATGATAAGGGGTCATACAACACCTGGGGAATGGGAGGTAAATATATTTAATCCAAGAAACGCAAGAGTAGCTACAATTCCTTGACTCAAGAGCCTTTCATCAGCATCAAGCAACCCCCTTCCCCCGGTCGTCCCTAGAAGAGAAATGGCAGGAATATGAAGGGAAATTTTAGAATAGATTTTTAAGATGTCTCCCCAGTCTTGCATGCTGGAATATTAAATTAAGAGGGTTACATATCCTGGCCCAGGTATTGCACGCAGACAGATGACGTATAACCATGTCATAACGATGATTTTGGTGAAGCGACTTGTGTTTGCTTACACCAGCATCACCAGACGGGGGCTGGGGTTCTGTGCAGATACATCCAACCTCACCACGAAAATATCAACAGCAGCCGAAGGCCCCTTCCATCCCTTCACCACCACCACGCAGAGTGAGAGAGGAGAGAGAGAGAGAGAGAGAGAGAGAGAGAGAGAGAGAGAGAGAGGAGAGAGAGAGAGAGAGAGAGGAGAGAGAGAGAGAGAGAGAGAGAGAGAGAGAGAGAGAGAGAGTGAGTGAGTGAGTGAGTGAGTGTGAGTGTGTGTGTATAGAGTAGGGGAAGGTAGGGACATTGCGCGTCCTTCCCTTAACAATGTTTAGGTCTTTATTCTTCGAACCAAAGTAGCCTAGTGACCTGGCCTGCCCCTGATAAATTATTATAATGTAATGCAGCTTAGACTGCCCAACTTATTTTGGGTCAACAAAGATTTAGTGAGTGTTGCCTATTACAAGCAAAATAAAGGTTTAATTTGGTTTTACTATGTTCAAGATGGTTGTCGAGCAGCAAGTGCAACAACGAATTTACACTGTCTCTTCGTGTGTACTCTTAGATGTATAGCCTAGTTTGATTTTCTCATAGTTTCTTTCTTTTCATATATATAATTTTTGCTGTTCCGCTCTGTGATGGTGGAGATTTTCATGAAAATTCCACTGCGCCTGTGTATGGGGTAGGCCATCCTCTCCCAAGGAATATTAACTCCAGCTCTGCTGCAACGAAATCTTTATAGTTCCCGCTGCTAATGAACCCTTAATGGAATACGTGACGAGTTCCTCATTGCCCTGCTGAAGTTTTCCAGCTCAGGCTGACACATTTCTAAACTATATTCCCATCCTATGACGGAATACAACAGGGAAGTATAGCTCGCTCGTGTTCTCATCATGTAACTATCATACAGAATAGGGTAGCAGCATATTGCTGGTGTATCCCATTTTAGAGAATAAAAAAATAAAGGCACCATCACTACTGCAGACCATCTCTGGATGTCGTGTTTACTTCCTGATACCCTGGATAGTGTATTATTCTCTGGTTAGCGGTTAATCCACTTGGCCAGAGTACAACACTGCTAATTACTGCCCTGGCAAGCCAGCCCACCTCACTCGTCCTCTCTTTCCCCCGCCCACCCACTGCTTAGTCTCTTCCGCCTTAACTTCTCAGCCACCCAATCTTACCTACCCCCTTCTCCTGCTCACTTCTACCCGTCCACCCGCCCTCGCCTGCCCTCCCTCAAGCTCACTCATGCCTGCCCATCTACCCACTCCAGCCTAAGCAATTTGTGGGCAGTAAGTGGTGAGCACGAAGAAAATACAGAGTTCCTTCGTGCCATATTGTTCACTAACGGTGTATTAGTGACGGCGGGGGTGGCAGGAGCACCTCCCTCCACCACTGAGACACCTCACCCACATTCTCTCACTACATTACTCTCATTCCACAATATTAACAAGTTGCTGCTCTTCACCTGTATTTTCACTGAGACAAATTACAGCAATGTTTCAGAGTTTGTTCCTGACGATTACCGCAATTATTATTATTATTATAATGGTAAACAATTCCGGGTATCATTATTCGAAATAAAGCAATCCAGGTGTTGCACATGCGTCTAATTCCCCATTATTATTACATTCATGGAGAAGCGCTCGAGGCCTGGTCACAGACCGGGCCGCAGGGGCGTTGACACCTGGAATTCTCTCCAGGTAAAACCCCTTCACTAGCAACATGGTCGCTTATGTTTACCCGAGAACGATCTCAGGACGCAGCGTTCTAGGGCTCGCTCCCACACTAGGCCTCCCTCAGTGAGGCTATTGGTGTTGCCTTCATGCACCTTAACGTAGGAACCACAGCCAGGTTAATCAGCTGCTAGCTAGTTGAAAGTGACTTGTATTCAGCTTTAGTGGGGAAGAAGTGATCACAGTCACGGTTATATATGGACCGTGGTCCACGAGTGATGGTTATGTGGACCGTGGCCCACGAGTGATGGTTATGTGGACCGTGGGGCCACAAGTGATGGTTATGTGGACCGTGGGGCCACGAGTGATGGTTATGTGGACCGTGGGGCCACGAGTGATGGTTATGTGGACCGTGGGGCCACGAGTGATGGTTATGTGGACCGTGGGGCCACGAGTGATGGTTATGTGGACCGTGGGCCACGAGTGATGGTTATGTGGACCGTGGTCCACGAGTGATGGTTATGTGGACCGTGGTCCACGAGTGATGGTTATGTGGACCGTGGTCCACGAGTGATGGTTATGTGGACCGTGGTCCACGAGTGATGGTTATGTGGACCGTGGTCCACGAGTGATGGTTATGTGGACCGTGGTCCACGAGTGATGGTTATGTGGACCGTGGTCCACGAGTGATGGTTATGTGGACCGTGGTCCACGAGTGATGGTTATGTGGACCGTGGTCCACGAGTGATGGTTATATGGACCATGGGCCACGAGTTATATGGACCATGTTTGCTTGTAACATGGAGTTTCACACTAGTCTTGGGGCCGGAGGCTAGGACACAACTGTGTACAGCCATTACAGGAATATCACTTGTACTTAACATGTACAGTTCAAGATGTGCCACGCTACTAGTGGTGTGTTAGGAATTAGGCTGTACACTCATACACGAAATTAGGTACATTTAACAACAGCAATAAATTACAGTACCGTTAAGTCGTAGTAGAGATCTTAACTACCTGCGGTAAGCTGGTCACTCCCACCACCAACCTGTAAATACAACCACAATTTTAGTGGTTTCTCCTACCACCAACCTGCAAATACAACTACAATTTTAGTGGTTTCTCCTACCCCCAACCTGTAAATACAACAATAATTTTAGTGGTCACTCCTACCCCAACCTGTAAATACAACCACCATTTTAGTGGTTACTCCTACCACCAACCTGTAAATACATCCACAGTTTTAGTAGTTACTCCTACCACCAACCTGTAAATACAACCACAATTTTAGACAGCAATGTTAGCAGGTTTTATTGTCCTTGTTTGACCAAAACACACGAAATAGCTGTACATGTTTAAGGACCGGGCCGCGGGGGCGTTGACCCCCGGGAACACCCTCCAGGTATCCTCCAGGGTTGTTCAACATCTGTTACTACAACCATTAGCATCACTACCACAACCAATATTACAAACATCATTAGCATGGCCATAACCAACATTACAAACAGCATTAGCACCACCACATTAGCACAATCACATTAGTACCACTATAAACATTAGCACCACCACATTAGTACCAATATAACATTAGCACCACTATAAACATTTGCACTACCACCACCACATTAGTACCACTATAAACATTAGAACCACCACATTAGTACCAATATAACATTAGCACCACTATAAACATTTGCACTACCACCACCACATTAGTACCACTATAAACATTTGCACCATCACCAGTACAGACGGCATTAGTACCACTAACACAATCCTGTGACCAGGCTGTTGCTGTGAGCTGCCCGCTGGCCCATATAGCCATCACAGCCTGGTTGAGCTTGCACTTGGCGGAGGTAGTGATCCAATTTCCTCTTGAAAACTTACACTTGTTGCGGCAATATTTGCGATATCTTCAAGGCAAAAAAATATTGAGCAGGAAAACCTAGTAAAAAACGTGACACTCAAGAAACACCTGTACTTAACAACACCAGTAAGGAAGAAACACTTGTGCTTCAAAACACCAGTAAGGAAGAAACACTTGTGCTTCAAAACACTAATAAGAGAGGTAACCAAAGACTCGTAAGTTGGAACTATTGACAAGTGTCGCTGGACGCTAGTAACTAACTCTGTGGTCTTTACTGCTGCTGCTGCTGCTGCTACTGCTGCTGCTGCTGCCGTTGCTGCTGCTGCTGCCGCTACTGCTGCTACTGGACAACTTCCCTTACATCAATCAGCAGCACTCATAACCTTAATTATTAAATAACATTCATGTGGAAGAGCTAAACCCATAGATATCGTGCAGAGCTTGAGGAACGAGTTTCATCCAAGAAACCGGAGGGTAACTCCAATACCTTGGATGAAAAACAAACCTTCGCCAGAGTTAAAAAACCTTCGTGGGTGCTGACCCAAAGCAGTGAGTGGAACACGCTCTCTGCAGTCATGTTTACCACCAGACTGGCTCATTAAGTCGACCTCCATGATTAATAATAATAATAATAATAATAATAACAATAATAACAATAATAGTTTATTGTGACAAGATACAAAGATTTACAATGGGTTATGAGATTACAAGAGGTGTACATGCCAAAAGCCCCTAGTATACAGAGCATTGTGGGCAGACTTAAAAATTAACTTAAAATTAAATGGTAAGAATTATAGTAAACAGTTCAATATAAGTATAGTTGAGTATTTAATCTATGAAATTTGAACATAATTTGAACATGACATTTTTGTAAAACAATAGTTTTATAATTTTTGATCATTTACAGTTTTATATGTCAACATAATAATTTATTATTTGTATTAATAAAATTATTAAATCAGATTAAACCAATCAAATCAATAATTTGTGTTGCAATAACAGTTTATATGGTCATTAGATGAGTTACAAGGAGCACAAGGGTACATGAGAATGGATTTCTTTATTTGGTAATACTGTAGGAACAAAGTTAGATTAGGTTGATCTGGCACCTGGTGAAGATATTTGTCCAGTTTCCTCTTGAAGGCTTCTACACTGGTTCCAGCCGTGTTTCGGATATCTTCTGGTAAGATGTTGAATAGTCTGGGACCCCGGATGTTAATACAGTGCTCCCGTATTGTCCCCACCGCACCCCTGCTCCTCACTGGGTTTATTTTACACTTTCTCCCATATCTCTCACTCCAGTATGTTGTTATGGCAGTGTGCAGATTTGGGACCAGGCCCTCAAGTACTTTCCAGGTATATATTATCATGTATCTCTCTCTCCTCCGCTCCAATGAGTACATGTTCAAGACTTGAAGGCGTTCCCAATAATTTAGATGTTTCAATGGCTCAATGTGAGCCGTAAACGATCTCTGGATTTGTTCCAGCTCTGCTATTTCTCCTGCCCTGAACGGGGCCGTCAGCACTGAGCAGTATTCTAAGTGGGGGAGCACTAGCGATTTGAATAGTGTCACTATCGGCATTATTTCCCTTGTTTTGAAAGTTCTCAATACCCACCCCGTCATCTTCCTGGCTGTTGTGATCTTTGTCTTGTTATGGTCTTTAAAAAACAGATCAGCAGATATAATTATTCCCAAGTCCTTTACGTGTTCCTTTCGTTCTATGTGGTGACCCTCTTGCGTTTTGTATATAGTGTTCCTTTTGAGTTCTTCATTTTTTCCATACCTAAGCAGCTGAAACTTATCACCATTGAACGTCATGTTGTTCTCCACTGCCCACTGGAAGACCCTGCTTATGTCCTGTAATTTTTCAGTGTCCTCTACCGTAGTGACTTTCATGCTTATTTTAGTGTCATCTGCAAATGATGATACAAAAGTGTGCTGGGTGTTTTTATCTATGTCTGCTATGAGGATGAGAAACAGCAGAGGTGCCAGGACAGTGCCTTGGGGCACTGAGCTTTTGACCTCGAATATCCGGAACAGCTGTACTTCACACGGGGTTATGGAATATCCGGAACAGCTGTACTTCACACGGGGTTATGGAATATCCGGAACAGCTGTACTTCACACGGGGTTATGGAATATCCAGAACAGCTGTACTTCACACGGGGTTATGGAATATCCGGAACAGCTGTACTTCACACGGGGTTATGGAATATCCGGAACAGCTGTACTTCACACGGGGTTATGGAATATCCGGAACAGCTGTACTTCACACGGGGTTATGGAATATCCGGAACAGCTGTACTTCACACGGGGTTATGGAATATCCGGAACAGCTGTACTTCACACGGGGTTAAGGAATACCATCTCCACCAAGTACATCACTAAATTATAAATATCACAAAGACTTCAAACGCGCAGAGTATCTTATAAAAATAATCTCAAGCCGAGACAGACGAACTTACGGTGGAGGTGTTAGGACAAAAACACTCCAGAACAAGCTTTAATTAGACCAGGTTTTGCATCAGTCGAATCTTTTTTAAAATACTATTTAGAGCAAATGGTCGTCCAAATATAAGCTTGTTTTGCAGCAATACTCGTGTCTTTGTCCACACACCTGTGTTAGGACCCTCCAACCACCGGTAGAGATGTTATCAAGAAAACTAGTAACCAACATAGTCTCACTACTAAACATTTTACGTGGTGGACGTGTTGCCCCTCTGAGAGGCTCACACCGTCCCGTCCTCACTGATTTTAACTCTGCCTCGGCTTGCCTAGACACAAGATCCGCTTGATATGACGTCCTATTTTTGGCTAAATTTGCTTAATCGTGGTTATATTTACATTTCTGACGATCTATCTGACCTATCACAGCACAACGTAACTTAACCTAGCTAAAATACACACAAAATTGTATATTTTTCTGTGTATAGAAAACTTTTAGAAAATGAGGCTAGAAATCATGTAAGGGAATTTTATTCTTATTTTGCTATCGTCCTTAAGGATGATATGAAACTGTGGCTAGTGTTTTTATCTATGTGGCTAGTGTTTTTATCTATGTGGCTAGTGTTTTTATCTGTGGCTAGTGTTTTTATCTATGTGGCTAGTGTTTTTTATCTATGTGGCTAGTTTTTTATCTATGTGGCTAGTGTTTTTATCTATGTGGCTAGTGTTTTTATCTATGTGGCTAGTGATTTTATCTATGTGGCTAGTGTTTTTATCTATGTGGCTAGTGTTTTTATCTACGTGGCTAGTGTTTTTATCTATGTGGCTAGTGTTTTTATCTACGTGGCTAGTGTTTTTTATCTATGTGGCTAGTTTTTTATCTATGTGGCTAGTGTTTTTATCTATGTGGCTAGTGTTTTTATCTATGTGGCTAGTGTTTTTATCTATGTGGCTAGTATTTTATATATGTGGCTAGTGATGTATCTATGAGACTAGTGTTTATTGTATCTATATCTACTATTAGTATGTGAAGCAGTTAAGGTCAGCGGTCTTTGAGGTAGACTGTTTACTTTGCTCAACTGATGAGAATATAACATTTTGGCAATAGTAGTATTAGTACTGATAACATTGGTAACGGTAGAGATGATTGTAATGGTGGTGATAGTAATAGTATTAATGATAGTGACAGTGGTTGTCGTAGTAAAAGTTGTCGTGGTGATAGCAGCGATGCTGGTAATGGTGAAGGTGGTGGTGGTCATGGTAGTGATAGCTGTAATATAAATGGGGATGGTGGGGAAGGTAGCGACGATAGTGATGATGGTAATAGTAATGATGTTAGTGGTAGTGGTGATCTTGATAACTGAGGTTGTGGTACTGGTGGTGGTGATAATGACAATGTTGGTGGGAATAATGATGCAATGGTGGTGGTAGTGGTGATGGCTGATGTGATGGTGATCATAATGACATCAGTTAAATGTCAGAGAACTACTACTACAAGCCAAACAAAAGGCGAGACAACAGAGGGAGGGAAGGCGAGGCAAGCGGTGTAGTATGCAGACTGCGCTACACAACACACAAGAGGAATGGTGAAAGGCAAAAAAATAGAGTAACGGAGACTGTATAACAAGACAATGGTAGAGTATACCCACAGAATGTAAACAATACAATGGTAGAGTATACCCACAGAATGTAAACAATACAATGGTAGAGTATACCCACAGAATGTAAACAATACAATGGTAGAGTATAACCACAGAATGTAAACAATACAATGGTAGAGTATACCCACAGAATGTAAACAATACAATGGTAGAGTATACCCACAGAATGTAAACAATACAATGGTAATATCCCACAGAATGTAAACAATACAATGGTAGAGTATACCCACAGAATGTAAACAATACAATGGTAGAGTATACCCACAGAATGTAAACAATACAATGGTAGAGTATACCCACAGAATGTAAACAATACAATGGTAGAGTATACCCACAGAATGTAAACAAGACGATGCAGGTTACGGCACCTTATCGTGAAGACGTTTGCTTCACTTTATGGAGATCAATGGTGGACAAAAGATCTTCACAATAAAATGTCATAACATGGAATAAGGCAATTATAAGAATAAATGGAGCGCGCGGAAGATAGTAAAGGAAGAGGGAGAGGAGGGGAAAACAGTGTAAAAATCAAGAATATACAGGAGAAATAGTATGCATGGCGAGGATATGAACAATGTAGATTTAATGAATTTTAAGGAATGAAGAGAAGTGGGTGGGCGGCAGGAGGGAAGAGGGAGGGGAGGGGAGGGGTAAGATGGGGCACTTAACAAGACATTATGGGTGTACCATGGAGACACGAGGGGTGGGGGAATGGTAGGGAGATGGTAAGGGTGAGGGGGCAGTAGCGGTAGCAATCTTCATTAACAGAGTTAACCTGACACTGGGTACACACGCACGGGTCAGGGCACACGCACTTCATATAAAACTGCCATCATGGTCACCAAAATCACACACTAACTAGTTTCGTATCATCCTTCAGTGGACAATAATAACAACAAATGTATGAAAGTCGCCTCAGTAGAAGAAACAAAAACAGTCCAAGATTCTTTAATACTCTCCTTTTATGCATATAAATAATTACCAACAGATCCGTAGTTCACACACAACCCGCACATAGAAGAGAGGAGCTTACGACGACGTTTCGGTCAGACTTGGACCATTTACAAAGTCACACTAACACAAAGAAAAGGTAGATGGGGTATTTATAGGCCAGCAGACAGGGAAGGGCACAAGAAATTGGTGGAGGAGTAATAGTGGAAGTAGTAGTGGTAGTGGAAGTAGTAGTGGTAGTGGAAGTAGTAGTGGTAGTGGAAGTAGTAGTGGTAGTGGAAGTAGTAGTAGTAGTGGACCGAAACGTCGTCGTAAGCTCCTCTCTTCTATGTGCGGGTTGTGTGTGTATTGTTCCAGTCATGGTATTGTGCCTTTTTTGTTATTTATCCGTAGTCCGTGATTAACACATGTGCAGCAGTTGGGTATATTTATTGTCGAAACGTTTCGCCTACACAGTAGGCTTCTTCAGTCAAATACAGAGGCAACAGGTGTAGTAGTGAAATGAAGATGTAATCAGTTCATCAACCTTGGAGAAATAGTATTTGAGGTGGTCAGTCCCTCAGTTTAGCTCCATGGAGCTAAACTCTTCTTCAGGCTGAGGGACTGACCACCTCAAATACTATTTCTCCAAGGTTGATGGACTGATTACATCTTCATTTCACTACTACACCTGCTGCCTCTGTACTCGACTGCAGAAACCTACTGTGTGGGCGAAACGTTTCAACAATAAAGATACCCAACTGTTGCACATGTCTTGATCATCAACTTGTCGGTATTTTATACCATTTTCAAGAACCCTATCTTCCAGGATGGCACGGGCCAGTAGGCCTGCAGCAGTGCTCCTCTCTTTCCATAAGTCACTTCCTGATCAGCCGTGCTATGGTGCTATACTTTCAACTACATTACTGATAACACCAAGAGCCTAACTGATCATGGCATCAATCAGACTCCTGGTCTGGGACCGGGCCGTGGGACTGATGATGACCCCCGGGATTGACTACAGGTACGGAAGTATATGACCAACAACGTCACCTCTCACTCTACACTTCACATGCCTCTTGATGCATAACGTGCATTAACCCAAAAGAAACGTTACAAGCAAAAATGCTCTATTTTACAAATGCTCTATATTACAAATGTTTTATTATATTACAAATGCTCTATTATCTTACAAATGTTCTAATATCTTACAAATATATTTTACAAATGCTCTCTCATTTTACAAGTTGCGCTGCACCACTGATGCTGTTTTTTACCCTTATCGCTGCACCCGGAAGCGTAACTATTTAGAGAACTTTCCAAAGATTAAACTACACTGGTCAAAAGTAAACAAGTTTTATTAATTAAAACCTAAATGAAAATTAAACATAAATAATATAAATAAAATAGTCTGGTATATCAAGCGTAAAACACGTTACATTGTAGTGTCAGCAGCACGTCACAGTGTAGTGTCAGCAGCACGTCACAGTGTATAGTGTCAGCAGCACGTCACAGTGTATAGTGTCAGCAGCACGTCACAGTGTATAGTGTCAGCAGCACGTCACAGTGTATAGTGTCAGCAGCACGTCACAGTGTATAGTGTCAGCAGCACGTCACAGTGTATAGTGTCAGCAGCACGTTACAGTGTTAGTGTCAGCAGCATCAGTCCCCCTCAGTGTATAGTGTCAGCAGCACGTCACAGTGTATAGTGTCAGCAGCACGTCACAGTGTACAATGTCAGCAGCACGTCACAGTGTATAGTGCCAGCAGTACGTCACAGTGTATAGTGCCAACAGCACGTCACAGTGTATAGTGTCAGCAGCACCCATCCTTCAGGGTTCAGTCACTGTATTTCCCACCTATAGAACTGCAACATCCCCACCCATCCTTCAGGGTTCAGTCACTGTATTTCCCACCTCCAGAACTGCAACATCCCCACCCATCCTTCAGGGTTCAGTCACTGTATTTCCCCACCTCCAGAACTGCAACATCCCCACCCATCCTTCACGGTTCAGTCACTGTATTTACCACATCCGGGACTAAAGTCCGGCTAACTCCCTGAACTCCATCACAATGTTATCTTGCTTACACTTCAACAGCGCATCAGATCCCTAAAATTACTTGTCTCTACTCGTCCCGTTCTCATACGTTTACACACGCTCTTACCACTTAAAACATTCACCCCACTCCCCTGCCCCATCCCTTCTTGGGACGACCCCTACTTCCCTTCCCAAATTTATGAAACCTCTTAGTTATCTTATTCTATTCCATCCTATTTAATTGTCGAAAGCATCTCAACACCACCTCAGCCCCTGATGTGAATGTTATTCTAACGAATAACATTCACATCACAAATTGCTCTCAAATACGATATCTCCACTGCCTCCAGTCTTCTATTTACTACAATGTTTAAAGTCTATGCCTCACATCTACTATACGCTGGTACATTCTTCGTTTTACTTACAAGGTTAAACTTCCTGGCCAGTGAGTCGTCAAGCTCCAGGCTAGTGCATAAGCCACTGGGCCGGCTGGCTACAATAAGATTAATCGAACTAGGTATATTTATACATCATAGGGAGGTTAGTATGGGTCCCAGTGTGCTCACAAATACAAGTTTTTACAGATGAATCTCCCGCCAGCGAGGCCACGTTGGCTACCTCTTAGGTTATCCGCACATGACTTTATGCTCGTTTGAACTTCAGCTACAGCGTCAGGAAACACTTGTCCTGTTTCCTGACTAACCTTACCTAACCTACATTATGATCAATGTTTAATATGACAGACATGTCTCTGATTAGATCCTCATCGTGAAGATGAAATCTAGCATATTTTCAGTTTTAATAGGTTCTCTTATTTGCTGATTCAAAGCAAACTTTTCGTCTAGTCTTAGAGTTCCCTGGTATGTGTTTGTTGGGTTAAAGTACAGTAGAAAATGAAGTAGAAAATATCTATCAATAATAATTCTACCGTATTCTTTACCTGATATACTCCACCAGTATTTATAAGGAAGAAAATGTATTATTTTCTACTTCACAAATGTGAGGTTGAAATCATTAGGGAGAATAATATTTGGTATGGAATTCTCCATATTCTCAAGCCAACTATCTATCTTCCTTATAAGTTGTGTGAGCTCCTTTGGCGTTACTAATGGTGGATTGTATACGAGGGTAATCAACAGGTTTTTCATCTCAACATTTATTTCTAGCATTTCTACCTAACCATTTGATGATTTTAAGTTTTGTATAACTAAGTGACCTTACGCACACAGAACTACACCTCCCTGCAACTTGACACATACACAAATTACATTTTGGAATAAGAACTTAGATATCTAAGAAATTATTAATTTTTCATTAAAAGCTCAAGACATTGCATTTGTTTCTGTGAGAAGGCTATTTATGAAAAAAATCTTAATTTATCATCTTTTTTTTAGTCCTTGAATTATAGTGTTGCTTGAAGCTAGTTTCCTTTTAGTTTCCTCTTAATGATTTGGTTGGTTGATTCAGTACCGGAGATGAGAGCAGTGTCACCTCCCATTCGTGTTGGGTAGTCTTTTGTAACTACTGTGTGTCCGGTACTTTTAAATTATGTTGTATGTTAGTCGGTACTTTTCCATCATGTTCTATGTCAGTTGGTGTAAGTAAATAGTCTTGTCCTATCTAGTGTGGGTGACAGATTTATTCCTTAGGGCTGTAACAACTGTTTTCTAGTCTGCATTCTTTCTGTTCCACCTGCTGTCTTTCCATATTTTTGTACGTCTGTTCTAATCCTTGGTTGTTAATTAATACGCTTATTTTCGTTTATCTCTGCTGCGTGTACGTCTGTAACTTGCAGTGCCTCACTCACTGAAATTTTATACATTTCAGGTTGGTAGGAATTATATCATTCTTTACCCTCAAGCACCACCACAGCCACTTTTACCAACATCACTATCTTCACCACCACCACCACCAGAAACCCCTATAACAACTACCACAACAACCTGCCATAATAAAAATCAATCACAAAATCACTACTGCAAACGCCGTAACTACCATCACCACAACCGCCATCATCGTCACCAATCTCTCAACAACAATAATCATCAAACCCAAAACCACAACTTTCACCAATTCTAGAACGAGCACCACCACTACCAGGACAACCACCACAACCACTACTACCATCACCACCACCATCAAGCTCCTAATCGTCTTACATACATTAACATGATTTATGGCTCCTCAACAAAGGGTGGGAGGGGAAACTTTAGCAACCCTTCCTCCTCATTACTCCTTCCCCCAACTCCCCTTACTCCATACACCACTTACCCCTTAAACCCCCCTTACCCCTTAACATCCTTCCCCCTTCCATCCCTTCTACTGTGCGTTCAGTCACTTCTCCCACCTCGTCCTCAGTTTAATTTAATAATTCATAAAGTCGATGAGACGCGGTATTAACATGGGAAAATCTGTTGAAGATCTCAGCCACCTTATCATATCTCTGTGTGTTTCTCTGCTTCTATCCTGATTATTTTGAATCTTTGGTTTCTAAACACAAAACACACACACACACACGCATACACGCACATACACACGCTCTTTCGAAATTACAAGTACGTCACAAGTAGGTGATATGCAGCCTTAATGACCCTCGAGCCGTAATCGGCTTTAGAGCTGACAAACCGACAGACCTCAGAACAAACAGCAGTCAAAACCCAGGAGAAATGATACCAAAGATGCCTTGTTCACACACTAGTACACATTCTACACCTCTCATTATAACAACCCAAGAGTTGTAGTTTATACGAAAAAAGAAAGAGAGGGGAGAGAGAGAGAGAGAGAGGAGAGAGAGAGAGAGAGAGAGAGAGAGAGAGAGAGAGAGAGAATACTTGGGCACAGATCATAACAATGCGGACATGTCTGGATGAATAATAATTGAAGTTGGAGAGGAGAGTTCTCGCAAGCCTTGAGAGATCTCATCCTCTTGAGAAGCTTCATGCAAATCTGCGGAAATATTTACCATTTACCCAAGATAATTAAATGAATACAACGCAAGCGAACAAATAAACTTTATTAATGAAATTTCAGATGTGAAATCTCAAACTGATGTAATTTTAGATGTGAAGTGATGTCAAAGTGATGTAATTAAATTCTAGATGTGAAGTCTCAAACTTACGGAACGTCAGGCGTATATTACATAGGTAACGTCAGGTGTATATTACACAGGTAACATCAGGTGTATATTACACAGGTAACGTCAGGCGTATATTACACAGGTAACGTCAGGCGTATATTACACAGGTAACGTCAGGCGTATATTACACAGGTAACGTCAGGCGTATATTACACAGGTAACGTCAGGCGTATATTACACAGGTAACGTCAGGCGTATATTACACAGGTAACGTCAGGGTATATTACACGACAGGCGTATATTACAGGTCCAGGCGTATATTACACATGTAACGTCAGGCGTATATTACACAGGTAACATCAGGCGTATATTACACAGGTAACGTCAGGCGTATATTAAACAGGTAACGTCAGGTGTATATTACACAGGTAACGTCAGGCGTATATTACACAGGTAACGTCAGGCGTATATTACACAGGCAACGTCAGGCGTATATTACACAGGCAACGTCAGGCGTATATTACACAGGCAACGTCAGGCGTATATTACACAGGCAACGTCAGGCGTATATTACACAGGCAACGTCAGGCGTATATTACACAGGTAACGTCAGGCATATATTACACAGGTAACATCAGGTGTATATTATACAGGTAACATCAGGCATATATTACAAAGGTAACGTTAGGCGTATATTACACAGGTAACGTCAGGCGTATATTACACAGGTAACGTCAGGCGTATATTACACAGGTAACGTCAGGCGTATATTACACAGGTAACGTCAGGCGTATATTACACAGGTAACAGCTCTTTAATTCAGTTAGCAACCATATATGGAAAATTACGATAATTCCCCGAGGTATTTTACAGGTAAAATAAAAAATGGAATCGAATTTCAACTACTCATAAATAAAAAATTCTTTGTATCATAAGTTTTCCTATTAATATTATAATACTTTTGTTGTGTTTGGCCTATGACGCTCTAAAATTCAAAGACCTAAAGGCCTGAAATGAAATGTTTGAGACAATGCTTCTGCCTGTCCTATGTAGGTATTAAAATTGTGACAAAGGGATCTGAGTAACACCGAAGATGACAAAAAAAGAACTTGGGTGACCTGTAGTACGATACAATCACGTATATTTTCAACGCAGTCATCCCACTGCTATGGAATGATTATAGATTTTTTTTTAAATACAACTGTACAACAGTAACGATGAGAATGACTACACACACAGATTAAAACACAAAGCTTCGAAGCTCAAACCAACACAGTGTATATATATGGAGTGGCGTCTCTCACAGCGTATATACACTTGGAAAGAAGAGATACCCTGTAAAGAAGATACCTGATAACATACACCTGGAAGCTATTGGAGGTTCTGATCCCAAATCTATACACTACCATAACAACTTACTGGAATTAGAAATGAGGAAAGTAGTGAAAAGCAGGGTACCACAGATACAATAAGAGAACGCTATCAATATCAGTGGTCCAAGACTTATTCAACATGCAACCAGCAGACAATAAGAATATTGCCGGAATATTGCCACGTTCCGGATCAACCAGGCTGTGATGGCTATGTAGGCCAGTGGGATGCTAACAGCAGAAGCCTGGTTGGAAAGAGGTTCAAGCAAGCGTTCGAAATTAGTCACAAGTACGTCGCAGGTAGGTGATACGCAGCCTCGTACAGTAGATCGGCTTTAGCGCTGACAAACCAACAGACCTCAGAAGAAGCAGCAGTCAAAACCCAGGAGAAATGAAATCAAAGATGCCTTGTTCACACACAATATAAACACCTCACATTACGACCTGTTTGTCGCTGAGTGCATTAAAACTGCAGCTGCACACCAACTTGATAAAGAGTGAAACACGAGCCGTGTCTTCCAACGGGTTTTATAAATGCTCGTTCACCAGAGTTTGAGAGAAAGAAAAATATCAGAACCATCTCAGGATTTATACGAGTCTTACAACAAGGAGGAAAAAACAGGGAAGAGGGACGCCAGGGACAAAGTTTATTATGACAATATTTCTCAGCAGGAAAACCCGAAAGAAAAGTTGTTTCAGTTATCAAAGTGAAGAGGAGAGAATTAAAACGAACAGATCAAAGCGAAGGACATCTTTAAATGCAACAACTTCCAAGAAGCAAGAAGCCTCTTGTAAAAAACCATGAGGGCCGCTTCTTAAGACATGACCTGCATTTAGAGCCATTCATAGTCGAAGAAGTTATTTAGCTAACCTTGTGATGGTACAAACTGTAATAAGCAGATCTGGCCTGTAATTGCAACTGGGGAGGGAGGGAGAGAGAGAGAGAGAGAGAGAGAGAGAGAGAGAGAGAGAGAGAGAGAGAGAGAGAGAGAGAGAGAGAGAGAGAGAGAGAGAGAGAGAGAGAGAGAGAGAGAGAGAGAGAGAGAGAGAGAGAGAGAGAGAGAGAGAGAGAGAGAGAGAGAGAGAGAGAGAGAGAGAGAGAGAGAGAGAGAGAGAGAGAGTCTCATACAGAAGGATGTACCTTGTGTTGCAACTGGGGCTAATATATTCCCACTAGAGCTCTCATGCTCCTCTCTTATTCGTCAACCAGGATGCTGCTCCTGCAAAACTAGTCAAACCAATACTACTCAGCCGGTGTATTTTAAGAGCTATTAAATATTTATTTTTTATTTCTTTAAATAAGTAACTAGTGTATATTCCTGCGATGCTTCACTGGCTTACCGCAATATAAAAAAAAAGTGTAGGGAAACCACTGTAAAATATATCTTTTACAGCAATCATTCGCTATAAACGGTATGTCCCTCTTCCCGACAACCCCTCCCCCCACTCCCTACACACGAGCCTTACGACTTAAACTCCTCCCAATGACCCCCACAAAAATGACAGAGTTGATAATAAAACCTTTCAAGACAAGAGATGTAGCTTCAGTGATCGTAATTTTCAAATTTTGTGCTTTCGCCTGTATACTACTGTTCTGCGTTTTAAACTCAATGTAGAGGAGATATCAGAGCTGGAAAATGAATAAAAATAGTTTCTCTTCCAAGGTAGAGGAGATATCAGAGCTGGAAAATGAATAAAAATAGTTTCTCTTCCAAGGTAGGGGAGATATCAGAGCTGGAAAATGAACAAAAATAGTTTCTCTTCCAAGGTAGAGGAGATATCAGAGCTGGAAAATGAATAAAAATAGTTTCTCTTCCAAGGTAGGGGAGATATCAGAGCTGGAAAATGAACAAAAATAGTTTCTCTTCCACACACAACTAATAAAAATTGAAACTATTGGAAACGCCTTAGAACATATGAAATATATATGGAACGGAGAAGAACAATATCCATGATATATATACATGAAAGACATGGAAAGACCAGGTCTCTCAAATATGCACACTACCTTAACTTACCAGATTAAGATATAGGAAGTGTAGAATAACCACAGTGAAAAGCAGGGACGCCAATGGCCACGATAATACCGTAGAACATTGTCAGCAATCGTAGCATAAGATTCTTAAACCTCCTATCAACAGATATATGCAATATCGGAAGGAATTTTTAAGAGAACACTAGACTCCTACCTTCCCACACAGTCACCACATCCTGGTTCCTGCCTACACACCTTTGATACACCATTGATGAGTTCCAAGTCTTTCTACTCCCGGAGCCCGGCCATGGGCCAGGCTTGTCTGGTGCTAGTCATCACATCCTGATCAGCCTGGTTGTGATGACAATGCAAGCCGCTAGTAACAACAGTCTGGCTGTGCAGACAATCAACAAGAGAGCCTTGGCTCAGGCCGGGCTACCATGGTAGAATCCTCGAAACTGGTCACAGGTACCTTCATGTTGCTTCTATTATTATTATTCATCGAAGACTTGATTATTATTGATCATGGAAGACGTGATGACTATTATCTATAGTGAAATCCTTGTTTCTTTCTCCCTCCCCTTCCCTGAACTATCATCACTCCCCGTACCACTTCCCTTAGTTATCCTCACTCCTCTTAGATATCCGCACTCTCCTCAATCATCTTACTTATCCTTGGGAAAGGTTCCAATCCCCCCTCCCCCTTCTTCCCTGTCCCCTTGCGCAAACACACACCCTCCCTCCTCTCTCTCTCCCAGCATACAAGAAAGGTGTAATACGAACAAAGCTCAATACCCAGGCGGCACGCGAAGGGTTCAACAAGAACATTTATCGCGCATTACACAGTCTTACCGCAAAATATCTATTGAAGCACAACTCTTTCACTATGTGTGTGTGTATGTGTGCGTGTGTGTATGTGTGTATGTGCGTGTGTATGTGCGTGTATATGTGTGTGAGTGTATGTGTGCGTGTATGTACGTGTGTACTAGCCTCAACGAGCAGTTGAGGCTAGGAGAATGAAATTAGCTCAGAGGTACCCACACCACCGTATGTCCTCGGACCAAGGGTAACACACCTAGCTTGGCTGGGTGCTTGGTTCTTGTAGGATTGCGTGGTCCTGTGGGTTAGAGCGCCATGGGTTTTCGCTCACCATGAGGCGGGCCAAAGCAGCATGGATTCGAATCCTTGGCTAGTCGCAGTGTTGTTATTTATCAATACCACTTGTTCGTGGTCACAATATATATATATATATATATTATATATATATATATATATATATTATATATATATATATATATATATATATATTATATATATATATATATATATATATATATATATATATTATATATATATATATATATATATATATATATATATATATATATATATATATATATATATATATATATATATATAGTGCCGAATAGGTAAAATTTGTCAATTAGTAAGAATCATTTAAAATTAAGTCCTTTCTAAAATTTTATCTTATACGTTTAAATATATATTTTTTTTCATTTGTGTTAATGTAAAAATTAATAGTTTTGTACCAAAAGAACCTTAGAAAACTTACTTAACCTTATTATAACAAGCTCAATTTAATGTAGCCTAATCCAACTAAATATATTTTAGATAAGTTTATAATTTAATAATAAACAAACACAATGAAATATATTTTTTCCTTAGGTTTAGAATGATTTTTGCGAAATTATTGCACACACAAAAATTCGCTTGCCTTATTCAGCAAGAAGAGCGTTGCTATTGAAGACAAAATCGCTAATTTTACCTATTCGGCACGACATTATATACAAATATAATCTGTGAGTACTCGCCTATTTGTGATTGAAGGGGTCGATTCTCAGCTCCGCGCTAGTCGTAAAAAAATTATATTCACCTATTTGTGGTTGTAGGGGTCGAATCTCCTCTTCTTGTACTGCCTCTTAACTCCTAGCTTAGTGGGCCTTATCATATCTATTCTTTTCACTATGTATTTAGCACATACACATACACACACTACATGTCTTATCGACAAGTACCTTTGACAAATATTAACACCCACCTTCAGCGGTATCTTCAGTATCTCACTTCACAGTATTGTTCAGTACGAGGGCAGCTTTATCATTAGCGGTCAACAGCAGTAATAAAAGCGCTATTAATATGGTGCTATTCATCAGCGTCAAATAAATGCTTGCCGGGTTTACAACACTCACGTCTCCATTTTTTCAGTGTTCAGTTTACTGCCAACGTAAATTTCAATACTTTTATTTTCAGGGATGCGACAACTACGTTAACTAATTTGTCCTCCCACACTCCCTTCCTCCACCCTCCCCGTGGTCCCCTGCAGAGTTCAGTCCTCTCCAACCCTGCAGAGTTCAGTCCTCTCCAACCCTGCAGAGTTCAGTCCTCTCCAACCCTGCAGAGTTCAGTCCTCTCCAACCCTGCAGAGTTCAGTCCTCTCCAACCCTGCAGAGTTCAGTCCTCTCCAACCCTGCAGAGTTAAGTCCTCTCCAACCCTGCAGAGTTCAGTCCTCTCCAACCCTGCAGAGTTCAGTCCTCTCCAACCCTGCAGAGTTCAGTCCTCTCCAACCCTGCAGAGTTCAGTCCTCTCCTCCCTGCAGAGTTCAGTCCTCTCCTCCCTGCAGAGTTCAGTCCTCTCCTCCCTGCAGAGTTCAGTCCTCTCCTCCCTGCAGAGTTCAGTCCTCTCCTCCCTGCAGAGTTAAGTCGTCTCCTCCCTGCAGAGTTAAGTCGTCTCCTCCCTGCAGAGTTAAGTCGTCTCCTTCCTGCAGAGTTCAGCCCTCTCCAACCCTGCAGAGTTCAGTCCTCTCCAACCCTGCAGAGTTCAGTCCTCTCCAACCCTGCAGAGTTCAGTCCTCTCCAACCCTGCAGAGTTCAGTCCTCTCCAACCCTGCAGAGTTCAGTCCTCTCCAACCCTGTAGAGTTCAGTCTTCTCCCTGCAGAGTTCAGTCCTCTACTCCCTGCAGAGTTCAGTCTCCTCCCTGTAGAATTCAGTCCTCCCCTCCCTGCAGAGTTCGGTACGCTAACTTTCCCAAAAATTCCTCTATCCCTCCTCTCCAACCTTCGCCAATCCATCCCTAACAATTCCCTCTCTCCATCCCTCAACAATCCCTACACTTCAACAACCGCCCCTGCCCCTCATCGAGCCATTGCCCTCCAGTCTTTAGTTTAACCACCGCTCTTGCCCCTAACTTACCAACCGCTAAACACTGTCAACAACACTAATTGGATGAGGACAAATATGACTAATATAATCAAACTGGACATCACTATTAAATGCACTGCTTTTTTTGTTCGGCCATGAGAAGGAACACCTGACAACAACAATCCTCCCTAATCATTACCCACTGGTACTATCATACACGCTTATCATTAAGATCAGAAATAAGAATCCACTCGTCCTCAAGACAACAGCGCAAGAAACTACTGCCAAGCATGTAGATACCTTGCCGTCCAGTCTACATGCAACACTGCAGTAGCCTGTAAAATGCACTAAGGAAATAAGTGTAAGAAGACTAGTAGTATCTGCTTGAACAAGTGCCTCGTTCAACGCTCGCAGCCAAAATATTTAAAAAATATGCAGGAGGATCAATATGACTCCAAGTATGGTCTTCAAGCACTTGAAGAGCATGCTTAGTGTCTCTACAAAACAGACACCAGAAACATTATAACATATATTACAAATGACCTAAATAGTACTCAGAACAAAGGTTTTATCATAACAGATATCTTATTTATCTGGGAAAGTTCCCACAAGAAATCAGTTATTATGGCGACACTAATAAAGATGCTACGACTGCTTGTGACAGGTCAGAGGTGGAGTTACAACTAAGTATCCCTATCTATATGGTTAAAACCATCCTGCTGAAGGATGTCAGCTTCGGTAGGTCATAAAACAGCCAGAGACGTGAAAGTACTAGCATAAAGTACTATGATCTGTCCCGATCAAAAAATCATGTGTATGGTCAGCATAAAACGTGCACTGTATTATGTGACACGGTAACTGTCAGAATCAGCTTGGGATACCGTCACCTGCTGTACATGAATGCAATAATAAAGAGTGAGTCTTCCAACTCTGGTTACTCCACATGTAAGCTCTGTGATAAAAGGATACACATACCTTTACAATTACACAGTTGAGTGCCCAGTTGTCAGTGACTTTAGAACTGGTGGAATGGGGTATTTACTCTGAGGCATTTGAGGATATCCTTATTGTTCCCCCTGAATTTGCCAGCACTAAGTAGCAACTCGGTGATGCATACGAATGTTTACTGTACAAATTATATGTAACATGCAAATTTATATATGTACAGTAGTGTGCATGTATACATTTGAGTATGTGCATGTGTCTTCATGTGATGGTTCTTGTTCAAAATACGTAT
The DNA here is from genome assembly GCA_009830355.1 of Cherax destructor. NCBI lineage: Eukaryota > Metazoa > Arthropoda > Malacostraca > Decapoda > Parastacidae > Cherax > Cherax destructor. Next base: position 667,626 of record WNWK01000009.1, read on the forward strand.
TGTATAGAACTATGTAAACTTATATATGTATAGTAGTGAGCATGTATACATTTGTGTATATTAACGTTTGTGTGTGGCTACATGTAATGGTTCTTGTTCAAAATACTTATCATATAGAATAGGTTAACAGCATATTAATGATGTACTGTACTACCACCGTCAATAAGTGGACAAGTTTTTGAAGTCAGTTCCTGATCAGCAGGGCTGTGGTGTTTGTGAACTTCGTGTGGCTAGCAACAATAACCTGATTAATTAGGCCATCCACCGGGAGTCCTGGTCTGGGAACGGGCCGCGGGGGCGTTGACTCTCGGACCACACTCCGGGCAGACTCCAGATTGACCATCTGAACTAATTGCTACCTGTCAATCAACCACATTCACCACAGCTACACGAATAAACTCACTTCCATTATCAGTTTCTAAAAATGTTAATCGGGAATCCAAACCCAGCCAGTCTCTAAGCACCAGTGTATTTTAAAACATGTTGATACAGCTGACGATGTAACCAATGTTTACGTCAGCATGTTGATACAGATGACGTAATCATAGCTTACGTCAGCAGGTTGCTACAGCTGATGACGTTACCAATGTTTACGTCAGTAGGTTGCTACATTTGAAGACGTAACCATTGTTTGAACTCTCCCTCATGCCTGCCCTGTGACACCAAACATATTGTATTAATATTGGTAGAATTACCGATAATATGTTAAGTAAAAGGACACAAATGCAACTGACATTTTATTGTGGCAACGTTACGGCTTGACAAAGCTCCTGGAGAGCGAAACGTTGCATTTGTGTCCTTTTACTTAACATCAAACATACTGGCAGACTTTCCTTACACTCTTGCTCCCTTAGTTCACCTCAAGTAAAAATAGGCATCAGGGTCAGTTGACTTTTCTGGGACGCATAATGAAGAAAAAAATTGCGATGCAAATGTGAAAGAAATTCTGGTTCAACTTGCAGCCCTATGGTAGCTAAAAAAAAGCCATGTGAAAGAAACTCCAGTCTTGCTGGACGTATCCAGATATTTAATAAAGACGTGCGCACACTGTGGCGTAAAGAGAAATCTCCCCACTATTTATGCAAATAAAAGTGGGTTGCTGCAAGCATAAAAATGATCGTGATTCATTAATACAAGAGGAGACACCATGAACGTAGTTCCATTCATGTAACTGTAAATATGTAAAGACAAATAATACCTCACAGGGCGGGTCAGGGGCCAAGACTCGACGACACTTGCAAACATAAATCCCTGCGCACACATACACAAAGGAAGTATGGATGCATCAGTATATTAATGGTATACAGTTTATCATTATTCCCGAATCTTTTCGCTTACACAGTAGGCTTCTTCTGTCGAATACAGAAATAACTAAAATATGGAAGATTTGCTCCATATGTAAATTTTTGATGATCTAAAAATCTAGAAGATGACAGAATTATATTCTATTTTCTGTAGCCATTTCCTATAACATGATTGTGGATGATTAGAGGAAGCGGCCAAGCGAGACGACCAATGGTACATCAAAGCATATAAACACACCAATCCCATCTGCACTCGCACCTGCCAGATGTTTGTGTAGAAAAACACTGGGAAGGGTGTGGTCATGGTGCCATCTGTCTGTGTTTACCAAACCTTTCAGACAGTAACTTGTTTTCTATTGACTGTATCGCCACCAAACTTCGTACACAAGGCCTCTACACATAAAGGATGATCTCCATTGATTTTGGCTACGAAGCGTCTTAGGTGAGAGTTGTGGTTGTAATAAAAGCATCTTGGTATACCGAGTTTGCAAGTTTTTATATATACAGTGAGGCTCATTTTTGTGTGTTGTCATCTTTTTATAAGTCTTATCACTTTTCTACATAATTTTGAAATTTACTCATACATGTTTAAAAAAAAAGAGAAATATATATTTTAAAATTGAAAAATATCGAGAATCCCATGTACACGTATCAGAAAACGACATTCCATGGATCTTTGACTTTTCCTACACGGTCAATTGCACGAGAGGAGTGTGAGGAGTTGCAACTCCTGGCCACACAGCCCTGAAACACACTTACATTCTCTTCCTCTGCTCTTTCCTCTTCAAAGGCAGAGAGCATTTTGCACGGACTGGGGCATCAATCATAGCCATTCCCTGACCATAAATTCACTATATTCAAAGGCACTTCTGAAATTTCACTGGTCACGATTTACGGGGGGCCGGCTATTATTTTTATTACAGAGAGAGAGAGAGAGAGAGAGAGAGAGAAAGAGAGAAAGAGAGAAGAGAGAGAGAGAGAGAGAGAGAGAGAGAGAGAGAGAGAGAGAGAGAGAGAGAGAGAGAGAGAGAGAGAGAGAGGAGTGAGTGAGTGATGTGTGTGTGTGTGTGTGTGTGTGTGTGTGTGTGTGTGTGTGTGTGTGTGTGTGTTAGTTACCATTTTGTCCTAGGCATATGTCGATTAGACACTAGGCCTGTTGTATATGTATGTATGTATGTATGTATGTATGTATGTATGTATGTGTGTGTGTGTGTGTGTGTGTGTGTGTGTGTGTGTGTGTGAAAATAGTATATACAACAGGTGGAAAGAAAGGATGTTGAGAGACTGCAGATAAGACAAGGGACTAAACTCCATCTGTGCGAGACTAGGTAATGAGCCCAACCCCTGGGAGATGGAAGAAATAAACCTTCCCTCTGGGGAAACGGGACGAAAAATGTACCTCACCTTTGGGAGACTGGGGGAAATAAACTCCCACCTGTGGGAGAGAGGAGGGAATAACAAAAACATTACATCCCCTGTGATACAGTGGGTAGCTTTCAGTGCTTCACAAGACAAACGGCTAGCCTTCACTCCTGTCCACCTTGTTTATACTAAATATAACAGTAATGGGAGAAAAGTGGGTCGCTTCCTCTTCTCTTAATTCTTCCTCCTACTCTTTCTTCTCTCCTACTTCCTCCCCCTTTTCTAAATCTTCCTTCTCCTATATTTCTTTCTCTCCCTCTTTCACCTCTCCTCTCTCTCTCTCTCTTCCTCTCCCTGTGTTCCCGCCCCTTCTCCTCCCTCCCACTCCCAGACACCATAAATCTCCCCAGAGCGGCACTACACACGACAAATAAGTGTTGCTGCTTCTGTTGCTTGTTCCTTCAACGCCCAAACACTCCTTCATATTTTTAACACATTTTCGCTTATTTAAAAAGCACACTTTTTTGTATACAAAATTATCATAAGTATGGACCACCAGAACAGTGAAGATCTTCCCACCTTATAGTAACAGTGAAATATAGTTACGGTGTTTAACACGTACTCGTTTTTGTTTTTATTTGCACCTAAACTAACACAGAAACATAATTTATCAAATTTATGTAATAAAAAATTAACTTATCTAAGATTTGATTTGTGGTTCTAAATCCTCCCCGTACCGTCTTTTGTTTGCAATCGTGTTATTACGATTGTTTACAATCGTGTTACTACGATTGTTTACAATCGTATTATTACGATTGTTTACAATCGTATTATTACAATTGTTTACAATCGTGTTATTACGATTGTTTACAATCGTGTTATTACGATTGTTTACAATCGTGTTATTACGATTGTTTACAATCGTGTTACGATTGTTTACAATCGTGTTACGATTGTTTACAATCGTGTTACTACGATTGTTTACAATCGTGTTATTACGATTTCGTAAGTCATAATTCACTTATCCTCGAGGGAGACTAATGAAGAAGTGATACATAGAGTTTACTTAAACAATACCTATGGAAGGTTTCCAGTTTTTTTTCCTTTACTACCATGCCATAGGCCAGCCTTTGTTGATTTTTTTTTATCAACTAGGCTGTATTATCACTTATGGCTTGTAAGGGTTCGATTTCCAGCTCCCGGCCCCTGCCTTTTCAGCACCCATCAATGAATATGACACCTGCATCTTGAAAATGGTATCAAATACCGACTAGTGTCTTGCATGTGCAACATGTGTCTCAACAATAACGATACCCAACTGTTGCACATGTGTCTTACACATGATACCTTGTATGTTGTGACTGTCTCGTCTGTCTCTACGTGTCTATACAGTCGCTAGTTGAGGCTCTTTGTGTCCTCAAAGCTCACCTGCTTTACCAATGGGATTGGGAATAAAGACACTGGTAGCAGAGGATCCTTTTAATGCAACGTTTCGGCCGAAGCTGTGGGCTTTATCGTGTACGCAGGAATGAACGAGTCCACCGCCGCACAGTGCAAACGAGCACAACGAAGTCAGTCTCGGAGAAAGACAGGCCACACATGAGGTCATTAAATTACAATAGGTCACACATGAGGTCATTAACTTGCGATATGTCACACATGAGGTCATTAACTTGCGATAGGTCACACATGAGGTCATTAACTTGCGATAGGTCACACACGAGGTCATTAACTTGCGATAGGTCACACACGAGGTCATTAACTTGCGATAGGTCACACACGAGGTCATTAACTTGCGATAGGTCACACATGAGGTCATTAACTTGCGATAGGTCACACGAGGTCATTAACTTGCGATAGGTCACACATGAGGTCATTAACTTGCGATAGGTCACACACGAGGTCATTAACTTGCGATAGGTCACACACGAGGTCATTAACTTGCGATAGGTCACACATGAGGTCATTAACTTGCGATAGGTCACACATGAGGTCATTAACTTGCGATAGGTCACACATGAGGTCATTAACTTGCGATAGGTCACACATGAGGTCATTAACTTGCTATAACAAATTACTCGAGGTCATTAACTGCGATAACAGATCAATAACGAGGCTATTAACTTGCGACACCAGGTCACATATGAGGTCAATAAATTGGGGGACGAAGTGTGGTGAGGTCAGGTGTTGGTTGGTGCTGGGGTGAGGGTAAGATGATAGGGTGGGGGTAAGATGACAGGGTGGGGGTAAGATTACAGGGTGGGGAAAGATGACAGGGTGGGGTAAGATGACAGGGTGGGGTAAGATGACCGGGTGGGGGTAAGATGACAGGGTGGGGGTAAGATGACAGGGTGGGGGTAAGATGACAGGGTGGGGGTAAGATGACAGGTTTACGTTACTAAGTGATTCGTAGACAGACTTGATCTGTGTGACTGTCTCACAAGTAAGTGGATTTGTTCAGTCATGTGTAGTACTTGATAAAATATCGATAAATATTAAATTTCTTAAAAAAATAAAAAGATTTTGCTCATTTTGTTCCTTAAAATGCTATAACAGCAGTTACCTGGAGGTTGTTTCGGGGGGTCAACGCTCCCGCGGTGATATTTTTTATAATTTACGTATTTTCCAACTATTACTAGTTTACCACTAAAATTAAAAATTGGGCGAAACGTATGTAAAAGACCGTGGATGGCCGTCACTGTCTTGCTGCCACTGGTACTGGGAATATAAAATTGGCAAATATTTTCACCTCAAACTTTCTTGCGTGTTTGCATCCCGTCCTCCAACTTAAACATGGAGCGCGAGGTTACCAACGCTTCAAGACGCGACGACATGTACCGTTCTGCCAGACGTAAGCCGCCCGTTTATGTTATTTCCTTACTGGCGGTTAGCTAAGTATAAACTGCTATTTTCTTCCCTTTCTCCCGTCCCTGCCTCCCTCACACACACATATATAAACTGTCTCCCCTCTCGTGTTAGTGTAACTTGTAAATGGTCTAAGTCAGACCGAAACGTCGTCATAAGCGTCTCTCTCGTATATGGGGGTTATTTGTACGTTATTCCCCTACTTCCCCACTATGTAGTATGGAGTGTAGAATAAACTAGCTGCTTCGTTGGCAAACTCTAACCCACTCAGTGCCCTCTACGAACTCCCCACCTTCAGACTGAAGCTCTCATTGTATCTCTCAGCTCGTGTGTTCATTTTCAACCTGTATCCCTTCAGTCTGGGACCATTTCTTAAACACTGTTTTTTTATCATGTTATTGATGCCCTGAGTATCTTTTATGTTGTGACTATGGCTCTTCATAATTCATTTCCTTCATTTCAAGGACTAGCATTATGGAAAAAAACTAATTTAAGAACAAGGACAGTTGAAGTACTATATTCATCATGCTGTAAGGCCTATCAGATGTGAATGAGCCTATAACGTTAGAACGTCACGCAGACCTCCGCCCAGCACCTTCCCTACCAGGATAGAAAAGTCTTATATAACTTCCACACAACAACAAGCAACGCAATGCACCATAAAACCTTATGTATTACAACATTTTCTCTAACTTATGGTGCTTGAGAAAGTGCAGCTCCACACTGACGTTATATACTCCAAGACTGGTCTCACTTGTATGTACTCTATACTGAAGGATTCCTTCTTGAGATTCCCGAAGGATTGTCTTACATATATCTTATCATGTCTACTACGGAAGTATATATTTATTAAGATTATACCACTTACATATGATACCTACCTTGTATGTTGTGACCATGTCTCATCTGTTACGTGATAACTACGTCCATATTATTGTTTTCCTTTCTGAATCTGAGCTTTACCCGTAGTTTAAACAACGTCATTGACGGCCTCTCACTCGTTCCGCCAAAATTCTTGTGTTATCTCCAGTTTCTCCACGTCCTGTGTCAGTAAGTCAAGCCTCTATATGTATTCTATAGCAGTTTAATTTTATATATCTGCACAATACAGATTATTTTCCATTTGTTCACAGGTTACCTTCTTGTATTAAAGTTTTCCCCCAAACATCATGATACAAAACTAAGCGTTCAGATCAATCCTGGGTTGAGACTTCATTTGTTCATCCTCCTCCTACTGGTACTACTACTTCATGTCAATACTCATCAGTAGTTCCTCTGCTACTTCAGTAGATCTTTTCAAACAGTTATTGGGTAAAGGAGAAATTTAAATTTTACATTAAAGACTTCTCTTCTGTAAATGAACTTTGAAGCTTAGCTTAAATATTATATTCAGTGGAAGAGGAACAATGGAGGAGTGTATTATGAAGAGAGATTTGAGAATCTCTTCTTAACTAACAGTAATAAGGGAAACAAGGAAGGCCACACTCAAAACACACACAATACTCAGAAAATTAAACAGAGTGGATTGGTACAGGCTTTTGGAGATGTTAAGAGGGATCCATGAAACACAAATGGGAGTTAAAACAAGTGGCATGGGAGTGCTAGGAAGTGATTTTTCAGCATTTATTGTGGTAAACGGAACGTACTCAAGAGAGACAGGCAAACACCGCACAATTTCAAGAAATAGTATGCTCGAGGCCTGGAAACCAGAGCTTAATAAAGCCAGTCCATAGTAAAGAGGCGGGCCAGGAGCTATGGATCAGCGTCTGCAACCAACAAGGCGAGTATCCGGGTCTTGCAGTGCGAAACATGTTATGACGAAGGTAGGTCGGAAGGTTCATAGTCCACACTGAAAGAACGAAGATGAAGAGAGACATGATCATGACATAAAAACTATTCAGAAAAAAATATGAAAAAGGTCAGAACAAGAGGAGAAAGGTGGAAATTAAACACGCAAATAAGTCTAGTGACCTCCGAAAATACTGTTACATTGTCTGAGTAATACAGAATTGGAAAGCACGAATTTTTTGTAATTATAATCTTAACTAAGAGCTAAACCCACCCGTAAACTCATTTGGGTAATTTACACTGTAGCCGCTTTGTCTTTCCCTCCCACAAAACCTCTCATTCTCCCCATCCCTCATTACACGGTACAACACAAACCACTAATATTTCTGTGGCTGCACTTAATTGTTTCAAATAAAAAAATCTCTCAGTCCTTTCTCCTCCCTATACCCCTTCCCTCCTTCGTCCCTCCCTATACCCCTTCCCTCCTTCGTCCCTCCCTATACCCCTTCCCTCCTTCGTCCCTCCCTATACCCCTTCCCTCCTTCGTCCCTCCCCTCTTCGCCCCCTCCTCCACCCATCCCCCCCTATAGCCATTCCCCATCTATCATTAGCCACAGTGTCCGCAACACCCAAGGCTGACAGAAGATAATTTCCATACGAATAGTGAAGATCTGGCGGCGTCCCAGAGACTGTGTCTGCTGGTGCTACTGATAACACCCACCCACCCACTCACACCTTCATGCCCACCCCCTTCCTCCAAGGGGAGTAGTGAGAGAGATGGGGAGGGAAGTCCCCACCTCTCTTCATGCCCACCGCCTCCTAAGAAAGTTAGGGGAAGGGGGGGGGGAGAAGCAGTCAGGCGCATCAGCTGACCTGTCAATCAAGCATACCAGGAAATATTGGCAGCCGTAGGTGAAGACAGACTCATCAATTAAGAAATACAGGCGATATAACCATGCAATCTGTCCTCCAAACAAATAGTTCGTTATTTCACGGGCTACTATTCGTCAATTTCTGCACGATCTAAGCTGCTACAAAGATGGTACAAGAATACTTATTCAATATTTAATTGCTTTAACCTAAATTACCTTATTTAGGCATAATTACCAGAAAATAAAGAGACTAAAAACAAACTGCTTACTTCTGGCAGCGTGGGGAGGCTGGTCAATTAGACTTAAAGCCTATCAACACATGATAAGTCATCAAGGCTTCGCCTCACGTATTCACAACAATCAAAACAACTTCATGATGCAGATGCTTTACAAAACTGACAAATTGAAGACTGAGACACTTGTGCAACGTTTGGATACGTTTATTGTGGAAACATTTCCACAATAATGTTGCCCAAATGTTGCATAAGTGTCTCATTCTTAAAGACTGTTTCAATCATAAATACGCATTTATTAGGATTAAACTCTATGTATATGTATGTATGTATGTATATATATAATGTCATTTGAGTCATTTTATGACAAGCAACAGCCTGGTTGACCAGCCAAGCACCAGACGAGCCTGGCCCATGGCCGGGATCAGAGAGTAGAGAAACTCTCGAAACTCTTCAAAGGTATTCACAGGTATATCACTCGTCACCCAGACGAACCGCCAGCCTGGCTCACGACTTGATATGACGGCTCACTCCAGCCTGCTTGCTCTACTCTACACCTAGGCTAAAGGACTGATTACCTAATTTTCTACCTTCTTCAGTCTTTCGTTTTTGTCCCTGTATTGATAATAGCAGTGACTGGCGAAATAGTGTGTCTGGTGGTGACCATCTTCTGCTACATCTACGAAAGAATTACTCATGTAAACTTTGATCACTGGATCAGAACCTAACAGCAACATCACGAGTGGAATCATACCCATTACTGCTCTTGTATATTTGCCTATTCTTAGCTTAGGTTCACTTTCGTAATTTATTTTACTTCTTCACTATTTTGATTCGGTTAGGAATTACCTCATGTCTGTGAATTTATTTTTAAGTAAATTATATGGATTTTGTGTCATCTGTAATTTCTCCACACTGTTTATATTTACGTGTTATTCATATTTTTTTTCAATTGTAATTTTCATAAGAATTATCCTGGGATCTCTGAAATATTAAGGATCTAATTGTTACAATTCGCAAGTAGGTGTTACGAAGCGCCGGGAAAATGGAAGTTAATGAAGTTTGATTCAAGAAGTTAGGGTAGTTCTAATTCTTTGAATCAAGAGCGCTTTAACGACATCAAGGCAACCCCCATGAAGAAAAACGGAGGTGGGAAGTAGTCGCATCTTCGGGAAATAATGTACAGCTGGCCGTCAGCACTATATTGGCCAGCTATACACAAAGTGCAGCTGGCCCTCAAGACTATATCGGCCAGATATACATACAAGAGGCACGTCTAGAAGTACCACCATTCTACAAATTTACGAACCTATTTCGCTGAAATTTTCATTGTGTAAACAGTGCTCCTTGGTGGTATTAAAAAAATAAAAATTATTTTAATTAGAGACTTTGGTATTTTTTGGCTTAGACTTTTAAAAGTCTATATTTAGGTTGTCAACCTGTTCTCGTAGTTGTAAACTGTATTGCTACACACTTTCTAGCACGTAAACAATTATTTACATCCACCACAGATCTTACAACCCCCATAGATCATACATAAAAACTTTACATATAGGATGAATTTCACATACAAGTAATATGTTACTTATAGAATTTAAGATGCATTAATATTAACCTGATTGAAAGATTATTTGATATTAACATATCTAATTTTAAGTTAACTTTGATGCAACTGCACAATGTTGTTTACTAGGGTCCCTTGCAGGAACTCCTACTGTACTTAGGTGACAAACTTTAAAAATCTTCCTCTGAATGCAAATGCAATCACTGATTTGATTAGGTTCTGCACTGATGATTATAAACGAGTTTAATAATAGTTTTTACCTTCAGAAGTTTGGTATGTCTATGGGAAACTCATTATCCCATGTAATGAGTATCCTGTATATAGTTTTATTTAATCTAACATTTAAAAAAAACTCACCACCTGAAACCAAATGGATAAGATATGTTGATAATGTATTACGTCTCTGGCCATGCAAATATCTTAATGATTTTCTTATTAGACTTAATTTAACTCCTCATTAAATTTACCACTGAAAATGAAGTAGATAGTGCCATTCTCTTTTCTGCATACCCAAATACACAAATAAGGTCGAACATTTAAATTCAATGCATATAGGAAACATTCGTATATTCATTGTTATTCTAACTATCCAAAGCATTTTCACCTCAGTATTCTTATTTGCACTACGACTATGCAATTCTGAATTTTAAGATAATGGGATTAAAAAATGAAACTGCAAAAATTCTTAAATATCCAAATAGCTGGATAGTGTGTGTTGTAATTATAACTTAAAGACCTTTTTATAGACCAACCCTAGGAGTGAGTATAATAAATACAACAGTGTGATTCTTCTACCATATAATGCACACTTGTTTCTTCTAATAAAACCTCATAAACAGTTTAATGTAAACGTGACCTACATATTTGTAAGTGCTGTCAAGTACCAACTGATTAATAACTCTGATGATACTTACGTAAGAAGTGATTACTCGGTACCTTCTACAAAATGTTACTTCAAAAACATTGATCAAACAGGAAAATCCTTGATTTGCATTTGAAGCATTGATATTCTATTTGATCTGGAGTGGAGTTTTAACACTGGTTTTACACACGAGAGATACAGGTCAAAGTTTACGAGGACCTTGCCAAGATATTCATTCCGTCCACAATTAATATACTAAACGTAACATTCTTGAATCTTCTCTTATCCAGCAGGGTACCCAACATTGTTTAAAGGTGGCCCCTAATTTCTTGGATCAAGACCCCAATCAACTGAACAGGATTCATTAACTAATACATGTTCATTATAATTAAATCGAAATTAAAAAAAAATCACGAAAATGCTGCTGTTGGTTCCAGCTTTCTGCCCTGTTACACCATCTGTGACGCTGCTGTACATCATGCTACACTGGTGCTGTGAAAACGCGGCTGTTGGTGCCAGCTGTTGGAACTGTTCAACCCAGTGCCAAGTGTTAATCCATAAGGGGTCGTAAAGCGCCTGGGTAATGCTTTAGTCTCCTATTCATCCATTTGGGATCGTTCTTATTTGACCTAATTTCTCTCTTGTGAAATATATTTTAAGAACGTTGTACATTATTAAGAAATAAAATTAGTCAGGTTTGACCCAAAGAGGTAGCTCCAATTCCTTGGCTCAAGAGCCCATCGAGGCAGCCCTCAGGAAGGGAAGGTGTGACACAGGAGTCAGCACTGCTGTTCTCCTCTGAGAAAACTGGGAGAGTGCAACACAAATTACCGTGCAATAAGAGGAACACAGCTGTGCTCTCCTCGGCTGTATTGCTGCGTTAACTTCACTGCTGATATATTTACTGTGCTCTTGCTGCGTTCACTGTACAGTGTTGATACACTCACTGCACCGTGTTGATGCACTCACTGCACTGTGTTGATGCACTCACTGCACAGTGTTGATGCACTCACTGCACTGTCTTGATGCACTCACTGCACCGTGTTGATGCACTCACTGCACCGTGTTGATGCACTCACTGCACCGTGTTGATGCACTCACTGCACCGTGTTGATACACTCACTGCACCGTGTTGATGCACTCACTGCACCGTGTTGATGCACTCACTGCACCGTGTTGATGCACTCACTGCACCGTGTTGATGCACTCACTGCACCGTGTTGATGCACTCACTGCACCGTGTTGATGCACTCACTGCACCGTGTTGATGCACTCACTGCACCGTGTTGATGCACTCACTGCACCGTGTTGATGCACTCACTGCACCGTGTTGATGCACTCACTGCACCGTGTTGATGCACTCACTGCACCGTGTTGATGCACTCACTGCACCGTGTTGATGCACTCACTGCACCGTGTTGATGCACTCACTGCACCGTGTTGATGCACTCACTGCACCGTGTTGATGCACTCACTGCACCGTGTTGATGCACTCACTGCACCGTGTTGATGCACTCACTGCACCGTGTTGATGCACTCACTGCACCGTGTTGATGCACTCACTGCACCGTGTTGATGCACTCACTGCACCGTGTTGATGCACTCACTGCACTGTGTTGATGCACTCACTGCACTGTTTTCCGTAGCTCGATTGCTAACGCACTCAGCTCACACACTGAGGTCCGTGGGTTGATCCCGGTACGAGTGGAAACATCAGGACATGTTTCCTTAAGACACCTGCTGTCCCTGTCCACCTATCAGTAAAATAGGTACCTGGGTGTTAGTCGACTGGTGTGGGTCGTATCCTGGGGAACAATACTGACCGAAATGCTGTGCATAACAAGCGGCTTTCTATATAGTATGTCACTGATGTCAGCTAGGCCTGTATACCTTATACTTGTAGAAATAAAGATTATTATTATTGTTATACATTCACAGCGTTGTTGCTACATTCACTGTATCCAACAACAATAATCTGGTGAAAGTTACAAAACCGAAGTTTCTTATATTTCTTTCTGCGAGTTTGTAATTGCAAACGTTTTTGTACCTACTTGGAATGTCGCAGATTGTGGTGCGTACGCGTGCGCGAGCGCACAAACACACACGAACATACATACATACACACACACACACACACGGTGGTGTTGCTGACTCTTTGACAACACTCAATCTTATAGTTTTTCTTATTTCAACAGTAGCAAAATCATCAACAGTAGATGCAGCATCAACAGCAGCAGCAACATCAGCATCAACAGCAACATCAGCAACAGGAAGCAGTTGTAAAGAATCAAATAATAAGACTAAGGAAGATAGGGGAGAGTTAATTGGAAACGACAATATGTTCTACATAGAATCAATCAGATATACAACTGGAGAGGAGAAACAATGTCGAGACCAGAGATTTAATGATAAAACCTTTTGGACACTACAATTATTGCGTGTACTTACTGCATCCCTGCTTCCCAGTGGGTGGCAGCTGTCATGCCACCTGATCCCTGAGAAGTAAGTTCAATGTGTAGATTTAGAACCATTCCCTCCAACATCTTCCAAGTGTAAATTATATCTTACTAACATGAACTCCAGGTAACTACAATTTGACTGATTTTAGACATTCCCGGTAGTTTAAGTGCTCAAATATACACCAACAGTGAAATTTCTTGTTACATTCTCCTCATTCGCAGCTTCAACTGTCATAAACAGAGCCATCAGTGATCAGAAATATTCGTTTAAATTGTACGAGTCTTTAAAGAGCGGCTTGGCATCTTGCTGTGAAGGTAATTTTAAGTAATTACACATAGTCGTTTTGTACCGGGTTTGAGTCCCAGATACGGCTTATCTCCTTACCCTTGCTGTCCGTGTTCACACACCAGTAAAAAGGAACCGGAGTCGAGTGTTGCGCATCTCATAACCGAGTAAAAGTTCAAATACAAATAATAATGGTAATGGTTGCTGGGATCATTGCCCTCTCAGGCCGCTCTCACATCACAACCCCTATATTAAAAAGCAAATATTTCTGTAATTCGACCTAATGTGAAACATACAGAAGAGTCAAGGTAAGTGTACACTGAATGTAAGGATAAGTGCCTGGGATCTATATGCCATCGTACGTGTTTTTAAGAGAGAGAGAAAAGACCAGTAATCCTCCCAGTGTAAAACAGGTAACAACATTCACTTTCACACTATGACATTAAGATAGAACCTTCCTGGATGATTAATGTCTACGAACTCTATACGTGGTGTGTGTGTGTGTGTGTGTGTGTGTGTGTGTGTACTCACCTATATGTGGTTGCAGGGGCCGTGTCACAGTTCCTGGCCCCGCCTCTTCGCTGGTCGCTACTAGGTCCAATCCTGGCTTCAGGAGCCATATTATACCTCTTAAGGTTTTGCATGGATCCCGCCTCTACCACTTCACTCTCAGATTGTTCCACTTCGTGACACCTCTAAGGCTGAAGAAATACTTTCTAATATCCCTATGACTCAACTGAGTTTACAACTTCAAGTTGTGTCCTCTTTTTCGTATTTCCCAACTCTGTGGCAGTCTATCCCTGTTCACCCTGTTAATTCCTCTCAGTATTTTGTACGTCGTTATCATATCCCTCTTAGTCCTCCTGTGTGTGTGTGTGTGTGTGTGTGTGTGTGTGTGTGTGTGTGTGTGTGTGTGTTAGTTACCATTTTGTCCTAGGCACATGTCGATTAGACACTAGGCCTGTTGTATATTTATGTGTGTGTATGTTAGTTACCATTTTTTTGTCCTAGGCACATGTCGATTAGACACTAGGCCTGTTGTATGTGTGTATGTGTAACTAAACACTTCGAAATGTTTCGGCCCCGCCGGGAATTGAACCCGGGCCCTCCGTGCGTGAAGCAAGAGCGCTAGCCACCATGCAATCGGGGCGTGTGTGTGTGTGTGTGTGTGTGTGTGTGTGTGTGTGTGTGTGTGTGTGTGTGTGTGTGTGTGTGTGTTAGTTAGTTACCATTTTGTCCTAGGCACATGTCGATTAGACACTAGGACTGTTGTATATGTATGTGTGTGTGTGTGTGTGTGTGTGTGTGTGTTTCACACTTTTACGACACGAGGGTTGTATCTCTTTGGATGGTAGCTGTTTATCAACCTACTACCTGGTGTGTTGATGTACCTCCCTGGATGACTGATATCTACAAGAAGACTAAACTTCAACACAACTGTTCTGGCAAATACAAATAGGTTGCCTTAAATAGGTGAACACGTACACTAAATCCTATTTTATGTTAAAAATATTAAAGGTGTACGATCCTGCACACGCACCAGTTGATCATATTCAATTCATTCAATCGGATTAGAGTTTGCTTCAAACTCCCGGAATTAAGATTCCATCCTGGAAACGCACGAAAAATGCTTATGAATCACATTTGAAGTCTTGAAAACATGTGGAAAATTTGATTGTGGGTAGTTAAGACGTTGAGGCTATGAGCGACCTTTTGCCACCGTTCTTGAAGGGCGTCACTCCCACCCGGCCTGCCTCCCGACCACCTACTTGCTGCCTTCCAGCCCTGTCTTCCATCCCGACCTCTAGTCTTCCTGCCCAATCTGCCGCTCACCCACTAGACCTGTGTCACCTGCCTGTTCGTCCTGCCACCCGCCTGATCTCCTGATCAAACCACCACAATACCTACGCCATCAAAATACACACACTTCCAGCCATCTCAATACACACACCACAACAATAAACACCTTCCACCACCACAATACATACACCTTCCACCACCACAATACATACACCTTCCACCACAATGCATACACCTTCCACCACAATACATACACCTTCCACCACAATACATACACCTTCCACCATCACAATACACACACATTCAACCACCACAATACACACACATTCAACCACCACAATACATACATCTTCCAACACCACAATACACACACACACCTCCCACCACTACAGTACACAAACCAACACCCCACCACAATAAACACACACACCACTACAATACACACTCCTGCCACCATCACAATACACACTCCTGCCACCACCACAATACACACACCTAACACCACCACAATACATATACACACAAACACACCTTCCACCACCATAATACACACACACACACACACACACCTAAAACCACCACAACAATTACACACACACACACCTAACACCACCTCAATACATACACACATCTGCCACCACCACAATACGCACACACCTAACATCACAACAATACACACATACCTGCCACCACCACAATACACACACACCACCACATTACATACACACCTGCCACCACCACAATATACACACACACCTGCCACCACCATCACAGTATACAAGAAAGAGCAAGGGAAGGAAGCTCATCTCAGAAATGTTTTAAAGTTTTTTTTTAAACATTTTCAACGTGTGAGCTGACTGGCAGAGGAAGAAATCTAAGACGTATACCAAGAATCATTTGCGTACTATCAAGGCGTCCTAGGACGCCAACCCCATGAACGTTGCTTTAATTAAACGATATTTTTTATCTGGGTTCAACAACGGGTCTTGAGTGTTTTTCTCCAGCCAGCGTTGTATTTTTTTTGACTTGTTATTGCTTATTTGTAATCATGCACAGAAAAGTACTCTAGCTGGAGAAGTGTCCGTTTTGGTGTGTGTGTGTACACTGAACTATTTACACTGGCTCACTCTACTAGCTTCGTAAGCACTTTCATTTCTTAAAACGGCGCACAGATCCTGACTACTACTTCGTTGTTCAGGTTATTGCACTTCCTGACCACAATGAGGCTGAAGAAATATTTCCTAACATAGACGTAACCATATGCATTTTTTATTTTAAACTGTGACCTCATGGAACGATTTCTCACTTCTTAAACGGCCTACCCCCGTCTACTCTGTCAATTCTTCAGAGTATTTTGAACGTTTTAAATGTCTTTCTTGGGCCTTCTACCACCTGATCAACTCACGAAATCGTAATGACAAGATTGCAAACAAACCATACCACGGGTGGGGATTGAACTCGTGGCGAGTAAGTCGTTTTAAGACTCACTCGCCACGAGTTCAATCCCCGCCCTTGGTATGGTTTGCCCCGATGTCATCAGGTTTAGTTCCTTTAATCTCTCTCTAATGCTCACATCCATGGGACAAATATTGATTCAATCCTCTGCACTTTTTCCAGTTTGCTAACATGCTTGATCAAATATGTCTTCCATGCTTGTGTTCTTTATGTCACAGTGTAGTGAGCTGCTTCTCCTTGAAACCTAATCTTAGATTTGGCAAACGTCCATTTTATGTCGAGATTATTCGGTTAATATATGTTTCAGTCATTCACCCCGAGGTCCTTCTTGAGCGAGGATTGTACCCTTCATCCTCAGAAATTAAAATTAATTTTTAAAGGGGTGGACCGGTAAGCCAGCGGAAGGCCTCGGCTACATGACCAAAAGCTACAGTGGCGGGTCATTATATGACCCATGTCAGGAAACAATTGTCCATTACTAAAACGGTGCTGGTTGTTCTTTTTTAAAAGTAATTTCTCTCCATGGTTATATTATCCATTACTTTACATAGTGCATGTTAATGACACTGGCCTGCATTTTAATGCTACCTATCTGTTACCTTTCTTAAATGTCTGAACTACATTTGCCGTCTTCTACACCTCTGGCAATTGACCTGTATCAATTGAATTGCAGATTTTCGCTAGCAGTTCACACAGTGCTCTAACGCTCGCTGTCAGAACCCTTTTTCAGTTCAGACCAGCGTTCCTGTCATATTAACTCCATAGTAACACTGACACTTCATACCAGCGTTCCTGTCATATTAACTCCATAGTAACACTGACACTTCATACCAGCGTTCCTGTCATATTAACTCCATAGTAACACTGACACTTCATACCAGCGTTCCTGTCATATTAACTCCATAGTAACACTGACAGGTTAAAATCATACAATCATTCCCATCATGTCAAGACCATATCAACATTCACATCATGTGAAATCCACAACAATGTTCCCACTACATACACATCATAGAACGTTTTCGAAAAAAAAGATCACCCCCCCCCACACACAGCGATCAGTTATCAGCAGGCAGCAGCATTATCTTATAATTTAGCGTTATCTTCCTACGGCTCCCACAAAACCAGCAGCCTTGGCCGCCATTACACACAAAAATATTATGCTTTATACAATCGCGCACGAGCGAGTAATCAATAATTATCCTAGATTAAATCGACCAAAATGAAATTAAAAAAGTAAAGAAACGGTTATTGCGGCTATAATTTTGTTATATAACTAGTTATTAATGGTCAAGTGTCTAATACCATTTCACAGACAAAACAATTAATAATGCCACATACATAAACTACTCAAAATTATCTAATGAATTTTACTCGCATGAAATAAGAAAATAAGGTGTAGTTTAAACTGTACCTAATATGTAAAACTGGCCAATTTCTCTTATACGTTCAAAGATATATTTTTTTCATTTATGTTAATGTAAAAATTTATAATTTTGTACCAAGAGAAACTTTGAAAACTTACCTAACCTTATTATAACAAGCGCAATTTAATTTAGCCTAACCTAACTAAATATATTTTAGATACGTTTACAATAATTCAATAATAAACAAACACAATAAAATATATTTTTTCGTTAGGTTCAGAATGATTTTTGCGAAATTATTGCATACACAAATTTTCGCTTGTCTTATATGGCAAGAAGAGCGTTGCTATTTAAGCCAAAATAGCAAGTTTTACCTATTCGGCACGACATATATATATATATATATATATATATATATATATATATATATATATATATATATTCTTGCCGAATAAGGCAAGTGAAAATTTGTGTATGTAATAATTTCGCAAAAATCATTCTGATCCTAACGAAAAAAATATATTTCATTGTGTTTGTTTATTATTAAATTATTGTAAACTTATCTAAAATATATTTAGTTGGATTAGGCTATATTAAATTGCGCTTGTTATAATAAAGTTAGGTAGGTTTTCTAAGGCTCTTTTGGTCCAAGATTATTATTTTTTACATTAACATAAATGAAAAAATATATCTTTAAACGTATAAGAGAAAAATTTAGAAAGGACTTAATTTTAAATGAGTTCTTGCTAAGTGACCAATTTTACCTATTCGGCACAACATACATACACACACACACACACACACACACACACAGTAAACACCTCGGCCTTCTCTCACAAAGTCAAGGTGAGCAAAGAAAATTGAATATTCATCATCATTCATTCAATAGCTCCTTGTTGCAACATTTAAATCCTATGCCTCACACTCACATTATAGTGCTGGTACCACTATAATCAGGTACATTCCAGTTTTGCCTCCATAGATAAACTTTTCTTTTTACAGATGGCTTAACACACCAACGGTCTTTTTTTCTCTCTCGTCTATTCTATCATTTACCTCGTCTTTCATAGACTTATTCCAATCCGATATCCAAGTTTTTTTCAATGCCTAAACATTTTGTTACTTTCATCATCTTGTTCTTTTCTGTGTTCACTTGTATTTTCCTCTGACAAGCCCACCCATTTAACCGGCAAGCACTTGGATGTGTGGATGAACTTGACCGACGGACCTACACTGCCCCTCCCATACCGTGCCTGACGGGATCACCTCAGGAAAACTCAAGAGGGACTCTCAAAAGGTCTAACAGGGAAAGCCGTATAGGTATATTACCCTTGAGAGAACCAGGATCAAGGGAACGCAGGAAGCTGAAGACACAGATGAGCCACAGGGATGCAAGAAGTATTTCTCTAGTCTCAGGGTGGTTGAAAATTGGGATATTGGGATGAGGCAGTTGTGGAAACAAACTCAAATCACAGCTTCAAGAGTGGATATGATAAGGCCCAAAAGACCAGAAATCAATGATGCCGATCTCTCACTACCCCCCTCACACACACACACACATGAGCACTTCACCTCTCTCACACACCCACACAAACTCTCCTAATTACCCTACTCTGCAATATGGCTAATGTCACCTAAAGCGATTTCCTGAAGACCTAAATCTCACTAAGCGAGGAGCCAGCCGCGGCGACAGTATCAAACGTCCATCACATCACATCAACCGCCAGCCCAGAATTGACTTTCTAAAGCTGATGTGCCTCCCAGCTTTAAGGTACATATCCGGCAAGAGCAGGGGTAAGAACGACTAGGAACGGTGAAGAAAAGGAGTAGGAATGGGCAAGAAACGATAAAGCAATGGAAAAGAAACTGAGAAGGCATAAGGAATGAATGAAATAACAGTGAAGGAATGGGGGAAGAAACAGTGAAGGAATAGGGAAGAAACAGTGAAGGAATGAATAAGAAGCAGTGAAGGAATGGATAAGAAACAGTGAAGGAATGGATAAGGAACTGTGAAGGAACGAAAAAGAAACGGTGAAAGCATAGAGAATGAAGGAAATAACGGTAAAGGAATTTAGGAAGAAACAGTAAAGAAAACCGGAAGGAATGGCTAAGAAACTGTGAAGGAATAGGGAAGAAACGGTGAAGGAGGGGAATGGAAGGAGAAATGGGAGGAGCGTCAATTAATGGATATATTATGTCAGGTTGTAGGGTATACAGAGGTAATTGGGCAGGGAGACTTCCCCTGGTATTATCATAATTACTGAGCGCCGCTCCTCCTCCCACAACAACCATCCTGGTGAAATTACTCCAGATGTAATAATAATATCCACCAGAAACGTCTCGATGGTGGTAGGCGGGAGGCAGGCAGGCAGGCAGGCAGGCAGGCAGGCAGGCAGGCAGGCAGGCAGGCAGGCAGGCAGGCAGGCAGGCAGGCAGGCAGGCAGGCAGGCAGGCAGGCAGGCAGGCACGCTACACTAACCCATCTTACAATACATTTTATTAAGTAATTTATAACACAGAAATATGCTTTTCTCTTTTTTCTTCTTTGTCGTTTGTCTATCTCCTCTTTTCCCTTCCTTTACTTCCTTCCTTCATTTTCCCGTTCCGTACTCTATTCCTCCTCCTCCTCCTCCTACATCTTCTCACTTGCCACTTACTTTTTATTTCTTCTTCCTTCCTTCCTTTCCTTGGAGTCGATTTCGGGAGTCACCGGTCCTGCAGCCCGGTTGCAAACCATACCTCCCGGTTGCTGGCCTGTCGACCAGGCCGTTGCTGCCAATAGAATGCAGTCCAATGTATGCATCAGACCCCGGCTGATCAGGAACTGACTTCAAGAATCTATCAGGTTCCCTCTTGAAGACAGTCCATGATTTGTTGGCAATTCCCCTTAAGCACCAGAGAAGAGTGTTGATGTCTCTGTACTCTTACATTTGAGCTCTCCGTGTATTCATCGTACCGGTTGCCAAGCCTTTTGCTCTTATATACAGTGAATTTAGTGCACAGGGTTGGGATCAATCCCTTTCAGTATTTTCCAGGTGTAGCTTATGATTTATCTTTCTCGCCTTCATTCCAAGAAGTACAGTAGATCAGATGCCTGACTGAATTTATACGAGTAATAAAATTCTCTGTACGTTTTACAGTTCTTTAGTTTCTCCAGCCTTGGAGGCCGTTAGTACACTGTAATAATGGAGCCTAGAGAGAGTAAGTGACTTGAAGGAAATTATCACTGGCGTGGCATATACTGTATTCTAGTCATCCAGCCTATCATTTTCCTTGTGGCTGCGATAACAACATTGTTGTGATCCTTGAATGTGAGATCTGACACTCTCACTCCTCCCAAGTCTCTCGCACTGAACTTCCACTATTCACTGTTTCGAATTTGTCTTGTACTTCGTTTCAATCTTTAACTCCTCAATTTTTCCATAGCTGAGTAACCAAAATTTGTCCTCGCTGTACATCATATTGTTGTCAGTGACCCACTGGTCGCCGTGTCTTCCACGAACGTCATTCACATACCGACTTTATTATAATCAAGATAAGCGCTGAACCCCAATGGGTCATGCATCCGCACAAGATTACGGAGCTATGATTTATCTCGTTGTCTGTCATATATAAGAATGAGAAAGAAGTGGGGCTAATACTGTGCCTTGAGGAACAGACTTCACTGTGACAGCCACCGATTTCACTGTTTACTATTACTCTATGAAGTTTACTACCCATCTGCCCACTTTTTTGTTTACTCCTTTTGAACGCATTTTTGTACGCTGTTACACCATGCTGACATTGATGAAGGATTTTGTAAAATCGGTGTACACTACATCTGCAACTTGTTAAAGTCTTCCACTATATCCAAGACTATGTCGTAATGGTCTAGCAACTGCAATTCGAAAATTAGGAGCGACCTGTTGTAAACCCATGCTACCTTGCGTTGTGTTTATCAATTTTGCATCAAGTCAGTTGAAAGAATCTGTCACCGTTGTTGTCGTTTCTTCTACTCGCGCATCCCAGGACGAAGACAACCTTCCTTACTTTACATGTTCAACTTGGCTGTTAGTGCCAACGTCCCCCAGGCGACACAACCTGACTGATCAGGCTGCTGAGTTTCTTCCTATCACCGACTGTAATACAACTTGAGCTCCATCACGACAAGGGAAGAACAACATTGTTTTGATGGGGAACGAGAACCTGAAACGAAGCAACAACACACAAAGGCATTGCTCAACCTGCAGAGGAATCCTTACTGGCATAGGTCACAGCAAAGGTAAAATGTTTGTATCATTAGATCAAAGGTACACAGGTTAGAAGGAGCACAGGTACAATGCATTCATCAAACGCAAATGCCCAGAGTCAAGTAACCTCTTTCAACCTTGGTAGTTACGAGAGCTTCTACTTGTCAACATTCCTTGCGATTGCAAATTGCAAGTGTACAAGTCGTTTGGTAATGAGATGGATCTCAAAGCATGGGGTAGGATCCCATCTTATCTGCAGAGATTTGACATTATGGGGAGAGATTCCACAGCGTGGAAAACAACATGAGCAAGAATTCCACAGCATAGGTAAAGATCCCACAGCATGATATGGATCCCACAGCATGATATGGATCCCACAGCATGATATGGATCCCACAGCATGATATGGATCCCACAGTATGATATGGATCCCACAGCATGGTATGGATCCCACAGCATGGGTATGGATCTCACAGCATGGGGAGGGACCATAAACCATCCACTACCGTCAATACCTTCTGCGTTGCATTCACGACAAGAAAAATACCGACCATTACATCTCGGAGCTGAACAGGAGTTACTGTGAATGACCCTTCAAAGTGTAAACCGTGATGCGGATCTGGGGCTCTTAATTCGTGAACTGGAGCTACCCCTCCCCTTCCTCGGATCAAACTTGATTTCGCCGCAAGTACACAAGGGATTTCCCATATATATAATAACTAAGGATGCCGGCACGGAAGGATTCCTTCATCAATATGCCGTTGTATGGGAATTTTAAAGCATCAATGCCCTGATGTCCTGAGGATCATCAATTAAGAAATCAATTTATTTTAGTTTCGTCTAGAGGTTAGGTTAAGTAAGGTTTGTCAGGAAACAGAACAAGTGTTTCCTGATGCAGGTCTTAGTCATATGATGACCTGCCGCTGAAACTTTTGGTCATCTGACCGAGAAGTTCCGCTGGCTTACCGGTCCACCCCTTTAAAAATTAGGGTTATAAGTGAATCTTCGTCTAGAGCTCACTATCATTGCTACCATTTCTACAACCTCCACCACTACTACAACTATATACACTATTATGCTGGACATTTCTCAAGAGTGATGGACTGAACACATCGACTCCAAGCTGAGGGACTGATTACCTCAAATTCCTCATCTTCCACTGTTATTCTCTGAACTGGACTGAAGAAGATAAAGATTCCCAAATGTTACACAAGTGTCTCATTCTTTAACTTACAGGATTTAAAAACAATTTTCATCACATACATTTTTTTTTTTTCTATTACTACTACCATGCCCTTCTTACCCCTCCCCCTCTCCTATATATTATATATTCTGACCTTCTCTACTTTTCTCGCTCCAGTGTGATTTGTCAATGGTTCAGGAGGGACCAAAACATCAGATTCGTCTCCTAAGTGCGATTTTTTTGTGAAAAGAGAATTAAAGGGAAGAAATGGAAGAGAAACTAAAATAAAGATAGTCAGAGAAGAGCAGAGGAAGACGCTAAAGCAAAGGACGGGAATCAAAGAGTCAAATAAATAAAATAAAGAGAATCAGTTTCAACATCAGATAACGTATAACATAAAGAATGAAACAACGAGGGAAGTGAAGCGAAAGGATGAGAGCATGGGATAACAGAGAAAGTGAAGATTGAAGAGGGGAGAAAGTGATGTGTGAAAGGCGAGTGGGAGAGAGGTATTGAGAAAAACGAGACAGGCAAAAAAAGAAATACATAGATAAGAGAGACAGGACAGTGAGGTGAGGAGAGTTAGAGACACGAGAGGGGCGGAGGATAGAGGAATAGAGAGAGGACAAAGAGGAGCAAGAAGATGGATGGAGAGATTAGACAAGGAAAAGTCTTATTTACAAGCGAGTTCCTTTGATGATTAAGACACATGTGCAACAGTTGGGTATCTTTATAGATGAAACGTTTCGAATACACAGTAGGCTTCTTCAGTCAAATACAGAGGCAGCAGGTGTAGTAGTGAAATACAGATGATGTAATCAGTCCATCAACCTTGGAGAAGAGTTCAGCTCCATGATCTGGCATGATATCGTTCCAGACCAAGGAGCTGAACTCTTCTCCAGGCTGAGGGACTGACCACCTCAAATCCATTTTCACTAGTACACCTGCTGCCTCTGTATTTGACTGAAGAAGCCTACTGTGTAGGCTAAACTTTTCATGTATAAAGATACCCAACTGTTGCACATGTGTCTTAATCTTCAACTTGTTCGTATTTTATCCCATTTTCAACAAAATGGCCTTTGACAAATCATCCTTAACCAGAGTGGGAACTATTTGCCTTACCTGACTATGACAAGAGAATCTAATCCTTTGTAGTTCTCAAGTCTCTCTGAGAGTCCATTAGTAGATACACGTCATTAATACTAATAAACTAACTCAAGCGGCACATGAATTAGGGCAAGATGTCAAAGAGAAACAGGAAACTGTCTCAAGGAGCTCACATATTACAAGTAAATTGTCTAGAGACGAACTTCTAGTCTGGTTGTAAGAGGGAGTTAGTTTGTAAGAGATTACACAAGTGAGCTGGTTTTCTTGAGAGTATTCAATCCAGCAACACTCACATGTACTTCACATGTAATTATCATACTCTCTTATGTAGCTTCAAATACAGGTTAGATAAATATATGACTGACAGGGGTTGGAGTTGAGTGGGACTTGCACATGGCTAAACAGGGTTATCAAAGCTTATTCCATGGCTAAACGAAAATGGGTTGGGTAAATATTTTTATTAGCGGGTTTGGGTTTGAGAAGAACTTGCCTAGTATGGGCCAGTAGGCCTGCTGCAGTGTTTCTCCTTTCTTATGTACCATGAAAAGTGAAGGTGTGGCGTTATTGTTGTGGCAGCTCTTTGTCCCATTATTGAATTTTTACCAAATTAGCACATCTGTACAAGCATCAAGTTGTGACAGACAAATGGGTTCTGGATGTATTTTGTCCATGGTGACATTTTGGGTGGTCCACAGAACGTTCATTATATTTGGTAGCAAAATGTTAGATATGTATTCATTTATTTCCAGGAAATTATGTTTGTACGAAATATATTTCAGACCAAAATGTTAGATATCTATTATTTTATATAACTTCTCGAATTTATGTTTATAAGAAATATTTTCCAAATCAAATTGTCTGTTGTCTTTGCTTTGCCTTTATATATCATTACTCAAAAAATGAAATGGTCCACGATATTTTTATAATTGGGTTGGTGGTCCATGGGCTGAAATGAGTTGAGAACCACTGGTCTAAGGGAAGATGAAAGTTTCATGGTCTTCAGAGAAACTGTCATTCGCCTTCTATCAAAGAGCAGATTTTCACATCGAATTTGGAGGATCAGATACCGTTTTAATACAGCACCATAGTCTAAGCAAGACTTGGAGGTATTCTGTTTGAAAAGCAGATTGATAAGTTCCTAACAGCCAGGTATGTGTGGGTATGTTGTCTATTTCTTTCTCGAATTCTGAAGGATTTGTGCCTGTCATACATGATTTGTAGGGTGGCAGAAGTAATGACGAAGCTATACGAATCCTCCACTAGCTTGTCGTTGAGTAGATTGCTAAACGCTGACATATACTGTTTGCAGGTTCAGAGATGCCTAGGACGAGGCTTACATCTTGTTACTGAGGCTGTAACCAGGCTCAGAGATGCTAGCCACGAGGCTTATAACTTGTGGCCGAGGCTGCATCAAGGCTCAGAGGTACTAAGCAAGAGGCTTCAAATTTGTTGCTGAGGTTGTACCCAAGCTCAGAGACAACAGGCATGGACTTACAATTTCGGAGATTTTCTAGGATCTTTTACTATCGCCTATGTTTCCTATTAACTTGCAGTAACGTCATCGTTCTAACAGAAGCACTGAAAGCACTCGTGAATACGCCTCTCTAGTTCTTAACGAAAATTTAATTGTATCATTACCCAGAACTGTCATCGCCCCCGCAGCCTGGTAACACCTACACGTAGTACAACGTAGGTACTTCAGTACAGTAGGACCATACCTCTTTCTCTCTCAGTATCTGGCCAGTTTTCTGGGGGAAACGTGGGTGCGTTTTGTTGTGGGTCACGTTCAGTCAGACGCTTATTAGCAGGTACCAGCGTCCCCTCAAACACAAATGTAATATAATGCGATCCTTTTTTGACTACGTTTCGCCCACACGGTGGGCTTTATCAAGTCACAAACAGAACTATATACAAATAACCCGCACATAGGAGAGAAGCTTATGACGACGTTTCGGTCCAACTTAAACCATTTACAAGTCACACTAACACAAGAGAGGGAGGGAAACAGTATATATAGGTGTGGGGGACAGGGACGGGACAAAGCGAGGAAGAAAGAAGTGGAGTAGTGGCTGAGGTAATGCTGGTAGTGGAAGTAGTAGTAGAATTGTTTGTGACTTCATCAATTGAGCTGTTGGTGCTAGCCGTAAGCAGTTCAACGTAAGCACCACAGCCAAACTGATCAGGTACTGAGTTGAGGAATTCATCAAATTTACACTTGAAGACAGCTAGGGGTCTGTTGGTAATTCCCCCACTAGGGATGAAGGGTGTTTAAGAGTCTTGGTTCCTTTACACTTACTGAGTTATTTCCTAGTGTACTCACTGCACCGCTTGCTTTCGTTGTTCTTTAATTTAAAACACTGTACGTTTGTAAAATTAAATCATGTTATGTGTTATGCTTTTCTGCCCTTAATGTCTGTGGTTGGTTTGTGCCTGACACACTGCCTTTACTTCCAATCCAATATAGATATGGCTCCAAGAAGGCGATACTGTTTCTTGCCATTCTTTTTTTTCTTTTCCGACACTAAAAATGGTTGTAAAGTATGGTTGTAATTTCCATTTTCAATTTTAGCGTTTTTGGGGAGTGGGTGAAAATATTTCTAGGTAATGGAACGTGTACATTTCTTATTTACATGTTGCAGTCATAGAAAAACCTTGACTGGTCGCAAATATGTCACAGTGGTGTTAATTTACAATAAAATTCATGTTTTGAAAGAGCAGGTACCTAAAACAGTGTCACAACAAGGGTAGCACCATCACCAACAGCATGATGAGTTAGACACTTATCAACACTTGGGTATCAGTCCAATACAGAGAGGAATGGTTGAAGATCAGGAGTAGTTTGAGGTAATCAGTCCCTCAGCCTGGAGTCGATGTGATCAGTCCATCAATGTGCTGGTCAATGTCACCAGGTCTCTCCAGCGTATACACAAACGCTTTATTTATTACAGATTTCCAGAGAAGTCTCATTACCCTCAGTAATAATAAACACTAGCAGTAATACTTCACCCATAAAGGTACTGAAAGTCTATTACAATCACCCCGAGAGGTTTAACGTGAACCAAATTTTCTCATTTTCACAAGTCAACATCAGCAGAGTTGACTGAAACAACGACAACTTAAAAGTCATACTGCGACAGCCTCATGGAGTCGCTGTCCGGCAACTTTAGTGACTCAGTTAAGTTCAGGCCATGAAAAATGGGACGTAATTAAAATAATTATAAACTGTCTAAAATCCTTTATAGAGAGCGGAGCGGAGAGAGATACATGATAATATATACATACCTGGAAAGTACTTGAGGGCCTGGTCCCAAATCTGCACACTGCCATAACAACATACTGGAGTGAGAGATATGGGAGAAAGTGTAAAATAAACCCAGTGAGGAGCAGGGGTGCGGTGGGGACAATACGGGAGCACTGTATTAACATCCGGGGTCCCAGACTATTCAACATCTTACCAGAAGATATCCGAAACACGGCTGGAACCAGTGTAGAAGCCTTCAAGAGGAAACTGGACAAATATCTTCACCAGGTGCCAGATCAACCAGGCTGTGATGGATATGTGGGACAGCGGGCCTCCAGCAGCAACAGCCTGGTTGACCAGGCAAGCACCAGACGAGCCTGGCCCATGGCCGGGCTCAGAGAGTAGATACTCTCGAAACTCTTCAAAGGTATATCAAAGGAGAGACTATGGAGGATGGTGTAGATGATTATTATGGACATGTACGCATGAGAGAGAGAGAGAGAGAGAGAGAGAGAGAGAGAGAGAGAGAGAGAGAGAGAATGACTACCAACAGACAAGACACACTGGTGTCTTAAGAGGGAACTTCGCAATTTCCTGAAATTATTTCCTGATTAGTCGAGTTGTGGTTGGTACGCTGAACTACGTGCAGCCAGCAATAACAGCGTGGTTGATCAGGCCTTGATCCACCAAGAGTCCGGGACTGAGACCGGGCAGAGGGGGCGTTGACCCCCCAAAACATCCTTGAGGTATCAAGTATAAGAGACCCCAGTATCTCATTAACACTGCAGACTTACATAATGAGTCCTAGAAATAATCGTTTACGTTATTAAATTTACACATGAAGTAAATTCGCTACTTTTATTTTTGTCTTATTTATTTTTTTGCAATAGAAATGACTGAAGAATAAGTGTCCCGGTGTAGAGTATATTGCCTGGAGTCTTGGGCGGCTACATGCAACTGAACACGATAACACTTAACTTGGTGTTATGAAATTCTAGTCTAAGTGTGCTAAATGAGACATACTGGTGTTGGCATTCTTAATAAGACAAGCTGATCTTGGTATCCCTAATACGACAGCTTAGTATTCTTCGTAAGACAGCTTGGTATCCTTCGTAAGACAGCTTGGTATCCTTCGTAAGACAGCTTGGTATCCTTCGTGAAAACCAGATGAAGCAGCCATTTATGCTTACGTCCTATTTCAAGGCAGGTGAGCCTGCTCTCCCAAGCAGAAAATAGAGAAATTTTACTACTCACACAAACTCAGCAGCAACACAAACTACTGCTCACACAGACTCATCCACACATTACTGTTCACACAATCTCAGCAACACAGACTACTGCTCACACAGACTCAGCAGCAACACAAACTACTGCTCACACAGACTCATCCACACATTACTGTTCACACAATCTCAGCAACACAGACTACTACTCACACAAACTCAGCAGCAACACAAACTACTGCTCACACAGACTCATCCACACAAGGATGTAAGGAAGTATTTCTTTAGCGTTAGGGTAGTTGAAAAGTGGAATGACTTGGATGAGGCAAACTCAATGCACAACTTCATCAGTAGATATGATAAAGCCCAAGAGACTAGAAATCAATGATGCCTATCAAAGTAGACTAGGAGGATGGGTTAGGAGCTAAGACTCGACCCCCACGAACACAAATCGTCGAGTACAAACTACCGGGAACCGACACAAAGTACTCTGGCCAACGGAGACAACACAAGACAGATCACAATATATTCGTGGAAAATAGATGTGAAGGGTCTAATAATCTATCATTTCTAGGAATATCTGAATACTGCAGCACAGTTAATGTATGTCTGCTACAATACGAAGTTTCTGGAATTCACTGGACACCCGTGAGGAGCTGAATATTACTCCTTCAGTATATGTACGGGAATGATATATGACACCGACATAGTGAAGAATTAGACACCTGCAATATTTGGGTATCTTTATTCGTAGACGTTTCGCCCTCCAGTGGCTTTATCAATACAAATTCAAGGCTTTAGTGGGAAGACTGTAGAACTATATACAAAAGACGAGGTAATCAGTGCCTATGCCTTGGAGTTGGTGATGGGCACTGTAGTTTTTTTGCATATAATTCTACAGTCTTCCCATTATGTCCTTGAACTTGTATTGATAAAGCCACTGGATGGCGAAACGTCTACAAGATATCCAGATGTTGCACATGTGTCTAATTCTTCATCTAGTCGGTATTAAATACCATTCATGCACTGAAGGAGCAATATTCACCTCCTCACGGGTGTCCAGTGATTTCCAGAAATTTCGTATTTGTAGCAAACATCATTAACTATGTTGGGGCGGGTGGAGTAGATGGAAGGTAGCTAGGAGTGGAAAGGGACAAGTACGTACACACACACACACACTGGTGTCAGCGTCACTACACCCAAAGTAACACAAAGACCACCATAAATACACAATTTGAATGAGGCGGAGATGGCGTGGGAGGTGGGCGCCTAGCGTGGGCAGCAGGGTAAACTTGGGTTGCTGGGAGTGACCATGGGTGAGGGCGGGGTCTCCGTCGTTCTCTGTCAATCATGAATACCAATGATGGGTGGACGCTAACAATGAATTCTTGATAGCGGCGACAATTTACAGCAGGACTAGACGTGTCTAGAGAGTGCCAGGTAATGAATGACTGATGGAAGGCAAACAAGAACCGTCAGCAACAACTCTTGGCTTGTTTGCTGCTGCAAACACACCACAGTCTGCTTCACTGGGCTTGTATGATTCTCACACTTGTACCTCACACTGTGTGCCACGTTATTACGAATTTATACTTGTGCCATTGTAAGGGATACCACAATCCTATGCACACTGCCAACCTACGTGTTGGTTGTAATACAAGTGCCAACATTTGACTTAAACTTAAAGTTTTACCACAATACATGTGAACCTGGATCCTTTTATCAGTAAAACACAATACATGTCCAGTGTGTACCTTAGTGCATTTAACAAAATCAATTGTGCTTTTATTAGTTCAAAACATAGTGCTCTTACTTTCTCAATTACTTAGACAAGTATGTGAGTTTACAAGTTACAATTAATGAGTGAAATGACTACAATTTGTACACAGTGTGAGACATATGAACATTAGTTACACATGATCCAAATATCCCTGGTATGTTAAATATCCTGTCCAATCAGTAGCCAACACCTTGACCAACGAGAGAAATCACAGAACAATAATAGCGGACATCAAACACCTAAGATGGCGATACAAGGTGCCAATACCACAGCAAAGCCACAGTAACAATGCTAGGCAGTGTAATTACCATATGTCCTGACTGTAATAATGCACATATAATCAATAAGCTGTGGACAGCAAGGTATCAAGAAAGGAACATCCTGCAACAATACACAAGACAGCTAAGTACATCCTAAATTAGATCCTTGTGAGATAAATCCACAAGAACATCACTGACTCACAAACAGAGATGTGAGAGGGCATACAAAACCACAACAGTCAGAAGCGAAAAGAAGAATGTGACGAGAACAGCAACACAATTTCTACACTCACAAGGTACTAGTTATGAGAAAGAGAGGTACATTCCTGCAGGCATCTTCCAGAAGCTTCTAAGATGCTGGCGTGGATGAACGATAAACAAACGAAAGTGCACACATACACAAACTACAGATAATTAGCATCAAACATAACTGAGGTCACACCGCCCTCGGCGCCAACCAATTACCCGGACCATGGAAAAACCCAGACTGAAGGATGGACTACTTACGAAACCGGTGTTTGTCACATACACCACAACTGCATCTTTCTTAATAAACAATTTTAATAAATATATAATATATATATAGGGAGTGGTAGGAGAAGAAAATATTCAAACAGCTCCGGTGAGAACCTCGAGTTTTCCCTGAGGTACGTTTATTGTCTTCTCTGAGGATGAGGGTTCCCAGTAAAGTTCTAGACGTGGTACCTCCCTATATTTAAATGATAAAAAAAACATTCTGAACCTAACGAAAGAAATATATTTCATTGTGTTTGTGTATTGTTAAATTATTATAAACTTACCTAAAATATATTTAGTTGGATTAAGCTAAATTAAATTGCGCTTGTTATAATAAGGCTAAGTAATTTTTCTAAGGAAATTTTGGTACAAAATTATTAATTTTTATATTAACATTAATGAAAAAAATATATCTTTAAACGTATAAAAACATTTTTTTTAGAAAGGACTTAATTTTAAACGAGTTCTTGCTAATAATGTCGTACCTATTCGGCACGACATATATATATACGTACTGTCATGGTTTATATCTAAAATGCGTTTGCTTGCATATCACACACTGTACACCCCACACTATGTACCTCACACTATGGATCCCACACTGTGTACCTCACACTATGGACCCCACACTGTGTACCTCACACTATGGACCCCACACTGTGTACCTCACACTATGGACCCCACACTGTGTACCTCACACTATGGACCCCACACTGTGTGTAGTAACCTTCTCAGACTCACCCAAAATATAAGCTGACACGGAAAAGTTGTTCCTATTTTTTATACAGAAAAAAAAAATGTCATCGTATCCCAAAGCAAGGAGACACACACCAACTTCCACTTTTCAATAAGGTGCCTTGAAGCTGAGGGGTTTATGATCCAAGGAACTGGAACAACCCTTTCCGACTACAGTAGCTTCTTTATGTATATATACCGAAAATGTTATGCATCTCTTTTTTTGTGTGTGTGTGGGGGGGATTTTCTTTTTTTAAGTCACCCTCCTCGGTGGGCGACGACCGACGTGTTTAAAAAAATATATGGATAAGTAAAGTGTAATGAACACGTGTCATCAGTACTCAATAATAACCCACATATGGAGACAAACTCAGAAGATTTAATTGATCTGAATATTTCGATCCCCTCCTGTGATCCTCTTCATCTGCTGAAGAGGATCGAAATATACAGATCAATTAATCTTCTCAGTTTGTGTCCATGTGGGTTATTAGTGAGCATGTATATATGTATGTATGTATATATATTTAGGGACCCTCAGCCTTAGGGAATAAACCTACTTGAGGAAAAAATCTAGTGTTTCCCCTGGAGTTGTTTGTGTATCTTCTTTCCCTACCATCTCCTTATATATATATATTTGTGTTGGTATTTTTATACTCTTTATTTGAACAATACGATAGTTACATATTAATCAGTAAAGTTCTTTACGAATATGAATGCAAGAAAAAAAAAAACTTTTTTTAAGTTGTGGAGCACCTCAGACGCAGCAGAGGCTTTCCCTCTCTGGACTGTCACGCCGAGGAGCTGCAAGAGAAACAGCAGTTCTCGGATTTTTAATTGTTTTGGTAAGGCTAGAGCTAGCATGTTTGTCCTATGAGCCAAGAGTCTCCAATCCTATAGGGACCAAGTGGTACCGGTGGTTGCCAAGTTCCTATACTTGTTAAGCTTGTGATCTCTGTGATCACCAGCAATATGTTAATGTAAAAAATAATAATTTTGTAAACAAAGAACCTTAGAAAACTTACCTAACCTTATTATAACAAGCGCAATTTAATTTAGCCTAATCCAACTAAATATATTTTAGATTTCACCAACTTAAGTGATTCAAATCACGGAACGGGAGGGGCTTAAACCTATGGCACGTGAGTCCTAAAACTCACAGGGCAGTGTGTTAAGCACTCAGCCAGCTGGTTAACGCACTGGCCTGTGTGTTTTAGAACTCACTTATCAGGGATTCAAATCCCACCTTTTCCCTGATTTGTTTGCAGTCGTGTTATTGCCATTTCCTGAGTTAAGTGATCCGTCTAGCTACTTCCCTTGAAGGTGCTAGGTTAAGAAAGCAACCTGGTTAATAGAACAGCCAAGTTAGAGCCGCCGCCAGGTCACGGAGGGAAGCAACCTGAGAAAGCAGATAAGTTAATCTGGAGTCTCCTTAACCTGAGCGACCCTTGACCATTACTAGGGCCCTCTACACCTCCTTCCTGGGCCCCCTGGCGTGCGCTCCGACACTACGCACGGCTCTCATTATAAAGCAATTGTGCTTTTTTACCCAGACATGAATTTATCATAATTTACGTCTGACCTTCTTTATTTAAACGCGTCTCGGATCACGTAAACCACTGATCGCTTCTCCGCCTCTACCCTAAACCCCTTTACCAACTAACATAAATTCCTTTCCTGTACAGATTTCTTACCTTGATACTAACACTGAGGATAATATGTGCCTTAAAATCGTATATATATATATATATATATATATATATATATATATATATATATATATATATATATATATATATATATATATATATATATATACACTAAGAGACATCTCTTGAAATATATATGCACTGGGAGATTATATATGTATATATGTGTATATATATATATATATATATATATATATATATATATATATATATATATATATATATATATATATATATATATATATATATCCGCCTCAAGGTGAGCGAAAATTCCACGACGCTCTAACCCATGGGACCATACAATCCTACAAGAATCACGCAAACAGCAGAGCTATGTGTTGTACCGTGATCCGAGGACATACGATGGTGTGGGTGCCTAGAGCTAATTTCATTCTACTCTCCGTTTGGTGTACTAGCCTCCACAAACAGTATATATCGTATTGTAACCACGAACGAGTGGTATACCTTTGATATACCTTTGAAGAGTTTCGAGTATCTACTCTCTGAGCCCGGCCATGGGCCAGGCTCGTCTGGTGCTTGCCTGGTCAACCAGGCTGTTGCTGCTGGAGGCCCGCTGCCCCACATATCCATCACAGCCTGGTTGATCTGGCACCTGGTGAAGATATTTGTCCAGTTTCCTCTTGAAGGCTTCTACACTGGTTCCAGCCGTGTTTCGGATATCTTCTGGTAAGATGTTGAATAGTCTGGGACCCCGGATGTTAATACAGTGCTCCCGTATTGTCCCCACCGCACCCCTGCTCCTCACTGGGTTTATTTTACACTTTCTCCCATATCTCTCACTCCAGTATGTTGTTATGGCAGTGTGCAGATTTGGGACCAGGCCCTCAAGTACTTTCCATGTATATATTATCATGTATCTCTCTCTCCTCCGCTCCAATGAGTACATGTTCAAGACTTGAAGGCGTTCCCAATAATTTAGATGTTTCAATGGCTCAATGTGAGCCGTAAACGATCTCTGGATTTGTTCCAGCTCTGCTATTTCTCCTGCCCTGAACGGGGCCGTCAGCACTGAGCAGTATTCTAAGTGAGGGAGCACTAGCGATTTGAATAGTGTCACCATCGGCATTATTTCCCTTGTTTTGAAAGTTCTCAATACCCACCCCGTCATCTTCCTGGCTGTTGTGATCTTTGTCTTGTTATGGTCTTTAAACGACAGATCAGCAGACATAATTATTCCCAAGTCCACTGCGACTATCCGGGGGATCGAACCCGTGTTGCTTTAGCCCGCCTGAAGAAATTAGCAATGAACCAACACTTTATAATGGATGCTAACATACACAGCTCAGACGTCCACAAACCAGAGATTTTATCAATCATATTCAACAAGTGAAAGTGTAACTTGTAGCCACGAGAACACAAATAATTCTCATCTTTATAACCAGTAACAATGAACATATAGTCGTTTTACTAGGTTAAGTTGGAACAAGCATGTGGTCTATCTAACTTAAACTAATACACCCTAAATTAACCTTACTAAACCTGACCTAAAAAAACGGTATTAAAAAACATTACTTATGCTACTGTACATCTGAGCCCCTGCATTATAAGTAAGGAAATTACTTGCTATCTTGCCACTGTTTATCACGTGAACATAAATTTTAACATTATGAACACTAAATAACGAAATTACATAAGATAATGAATAGTGGATTATCTAGACGTTTGTCACATATAAACAAATTGGCACAAATAAAAATTAAAAATTATACACCCTCCTTTTAATGTGCTATTGACCCAGTCATTTAGAGAGATGCAAAGTAGCATTCTCACATTGTCTGTGGAGAAATTACAGGAGGTATTCTATATCCTCAGAGGCATATTTGCACCTGCCATTTCCTTGTAAGCGTCTATGTACAGGGATTACAACTCCTCCTTTTTATGCACGGTACAAAAATTAAACTCAAATGCATTACAATGCGATCCTTTATTAACTACGTTTCGCCCACACAGTGTGCCTTATCAAATCACAAACAGATCTACCTGGGTAAAGAGTACCTGAGTATATAGTGTGGAGTATTGGGTAGGTTGTATCTGAGAGGGACCTACACGGCAAAATACAACCTACCCAACATTCGCTACCCTATATATACTTATGCACTCTTTAACCAGACAATTCTGTTTGTGACTTTATATGAAGACCACTGTGTGGGCGAAACGTGGTCAATATTGCATTTGTGTTTAATATTTCCATCGTGTTGGTATTTTATACCTTTCATCTCCATCTTTACCCATAGTACCATGAAGATGGTTCACAATGTCGCACCGAAACCAGGAAGCGGAAAAAACAAAGACGGAAAATTGTGTTAACGTCCTTCCGGGACTAATAAGTAAACGTGACCCTTGAGATGAACTGACACTTCAAAGGTTTCCCTTAAAAATAATAAACACGAAGCGCAAGAATAAACTAAGATGAATATATATAGTTTAAACTGCTAGTCAGAAGATGTGAAAAAGTTTGCCTGATATGCTGGGCGGTTTAACACTGATACCGTCGGGAAAAAAATGTGTGTGGCCCTCTTCTCTTGCCAGCACGAAGGACCTTTTTTTCCAGCTAGGAGAATTTGAACCAATGCATCAAACAGCACGCGCTCTGTTTACTGAGCTTTGTCATGGCGGTCAACACCTCATGACAAAACCTACTCTTCTCTCGTTACAAACTTTCAAAGATAAACACTCCTTCCACCTTCCTTCATTCTCCCTCCCCCCTTCATATCCCCTCTGTCTTTCCCTTTTCTTCTCAATTCTCCCCTTCCTTTGTTTCTTTCCTCGTTCCCTCTCTCACGTCCGCCCCTTTCCAACCTTCCCTCCCTCCTTCCTTCCTCTTCTTCAAAAAAGTCAACACCCATCAGGTATATACGAGGCAAAATAAAAGCCTCACAAGATGTACTCACAAAACACTGCAGAGCCTCATAACCACCAACACAATGAAACATTATCCTTTGTACAGAGAATCGAGAATCACTGTATGAGCCACAATGGAGCCCATGCTATGGTGTATAGAAATATACCTAGTTGGATGAATCTTATTCTAGTCAGCTGTTAGAGTGGCTTATGCACTGGCCTGGAGTTTTAGAACTCACTTGCCATGGGTTCAAACCCTACCCGTTCCGTGGTTTATTTGCAATCGTGTTATTACGACTTCTTAGCAATGTTAGTATTTCACTTTGACTGAAGAATGAAAATCATATTTGATTGTAAATTTTACAGTCTAATCTATGAGTTTCCGTTTTCTGTTCGCCTTTCAAAAAATTATGTCGTCTTTGCTTACATTTTACATTTGAGTTATTGCGTGTTATAAATGCTTAAACTTTGTTAAAAGGCGACAATCTAACCTAACCCAAATAACGTATAACGAGAAATTTTAGGTGCGTAAGAAATGAAGGTTGGGTTCAGGAGGAGGACACTGTCTTGTTTCTGAGGATACTTTCAGGTGCTTGTTTCTCACACAAGGAGCTTTAACCATCTCCAAGAAGAAACTTGACAAGTTAATGAAGAAAGTTCCTAATCAGCCGGGGAAGATGACCCCAGAAACAATCTCTTGGTATATGACAGGGAAACTTAACTACCTTGTGTTCCCATTATGTAACTTACAACATGGTAGCCGCATACTGCGGGTGTTCCCACAATATAACACTATAACAGGGTGGTAGCTATATACTGCTGGTGTTCCCACAATATAACACTATAACAGGTTAGCTATATACTGCTGGTGTTCCCACAATATAACACTATAACAGGTTAGCTATATACTGCTGGTGTTCCCACAATATAACACTATAACAGGTTAGCTATATACTGCTGGTGTTCCCACAATATAACACTATAACAGGGTGGTAGCTACATACTGCTGGTGTTCCCACACTATAACAGGGTAGCTATATACTGCTGGTGTTCCCACAATATAACACTATAACAGGTTAGCTATATACTGCTGGTGTTCCCACAATATAACACTATAACAGGGTGGTAGCTATATACTGCTGGTGTTCCCACACTATAACAGGGTGGTAGCTACATACTGCTGGTGTTCCCACACTATAACAGGGTAGCTATATACTGCTGGTGTTCCCACACTATAACAGGGTAGCTACATACTGCTGGTGTTCCCACACTATAACAGGGTAGCTATATACTGCTGGTGTTCCCACACTATAACAGGGTGGTAGCTACATACTGCTGGTGTTCCCACAATATAACTCTCCATAACAAGGTAGCTACACACTGCAGGTCACAATATAAATCATATTTAATAGTGTAGCCACACACTGAGATAGCTGACAATTTTGTTGAATGAAAGGAACAATCTTCTGGTAATTTTTATGGAGCCGATGGACAATTTCCGGAGCAGTTCTGCATTATCTTTACGGCAGGCCAGGCCAGGCCAGGCCAGTGTGTTCATTAACTTAGAGAGGCGGCACTCCCACGACAAAACTGCTTATTGACACAGTATTAACCCAAAGGCACCCTCGCCTGGTTAAATATACAATAATCTCATCTCTCCCGAGCTAGCAAAAGAATTTCCTTGATGTCTTGAGTTAGAGAGCTTTAAAAACCAGAAGTGGTTTCTCTTTCCCTTTCTGCTTTTTCCATGTCCCTATTCTCATCTTTTGTTGTCTCCCCTTTACCTCCTTCCCCCACACACCATTCCCTTTCTCTCTCTCTGGCGCCTTCCTTCATTCCTCCTCCCGAGTTTTCACCCATCTCTTCCTTTCTGATGTATTCACCTCCCTCCTGGTCCGTTCACCCTCCCTTCCTCCTTCCCTCCTGGTCCGTTAAAAACCTGGTCAGTAAACCCACCCTCCCTCCCTCCTGGTCCGTCCACCCTCCCTTCCTTCAGGTACGTCCACCTTCCCTGCCTTCAGGTACGTCCACCTTCCCTCCCTCCTGGTCCGCCCACCCTCCAGGTCCGTCCACCCTCTTTTCCTCCTGGTATGTCCACCCTCCCTCCCTACTGATCCGTGCATCCTCCTGGTCCATAAACCCACCCTCCTCCTGGTATGTCCTCCTACCAGGAGGATTCCTGGTCCATAAACCCACCCTCCCTCCCTCCTGGACCGCCCACCCTCCAGGTCCGTCCACCCTCTCTTCCTCCTGGTACGTCCACCCTCCCTCCCTACTGATCCGTGCATCCTCCTGGTCCATAAACCCACCCTCCCTCCCTCCTGGTCCGTCCACCCACTC
This sequence comes from Cherax destructor, assembly GCA_009830355.1. Taxonomy (NCBI): domain Eukaryota; kingdom Metazoa; phylum Arthropoda; class Malacostraca; order Decapoda; family Parastacidae; genus Cherax; species Cherax destructor. Next base: position 707,025 of record WNWK01000009.1, read on the forward strand.
CCCTCCCACTCCTGGTCCGTACATCCTCCCTCCTTCCTGGTACGTCCACTCTCCCTCCCTCCCTCCCTCCCTCCCTCCTGGTCCGTACACCCTCCCTTCCTCCTGGAACGTCCAATTCTGGTCCGTGCATCCTCCTGGTCCGTCCAACCTCCCTCCCTCCCTCCCTCCTGGTCCGTCCAAAATCCCTCCCTCCCTCCCACCTGGTCCATCCCCACCCTTCCTCCCTCCCACCTGGTCCATCCCCACCCTTCCTCCCTCCTGGTCCGACCACCCTCCCTCCCTCCTGGTCCGACCACCCTCCCTCCCTCCTGGTCCGTCTACTCTCCCTCCCTCCTGGTACGTCAAATCTCTTGGTCCGTCCACCCTCCCTCCTGGTCTGTCCACCCAAAATTCCCTCCCTCCCTCCTGGTCCGTGCATCCTCCCTCTTTCCTGGTCCGTCCACCCACCCTCCTGGTCCACCAATCCTCCTTCCTGGTCCGTGCATCCTCCCTCCTGATCCGTGCATCCTTCTGGCCCACCCTCTCTCCTGGTCCACCCATCCTCCCTCCTGGTCCACCCATCCTCCCCTCCTGGTTCAATCCTGGATCACCCATCCTCCTGGTCCACCCTCCCTCCTGCTTCACCCATCCTCCTGGTCCACCCTCCCGCCCTCCTGGTCCACCATCCCGCCCTCCTGGTCCACCCTCCCGCCCTCCTGGCCCACCCTCCACCTCCTCCCCCTCAGTCCTAAGCCCTCCAACACACGCTATTCAATTTTTAATTCCCTCCCGTCTCTTCTTTTTTCCTCCTCCCTTATCCCCGCTTTCTCCCTCGTCCATTTCTCACTGTTTTCCCCTTCTTTTCCCCCTCGCGTATCTCTTCTCTCTATCACCTCTTTCCAATTCCATGCCTCTCAAACACTTTTCCTAATTATCTCTCCTTTCATCCTTTGCCACCTCCCTCTCTCACTCTCTCCCTCTTACCCCTATACCTCTCCCTTCTCTTTCCCTTATATCTCATTTTCTACCCTACTCCATATCTCCCCCATGCTCCTTTCTCCTCGTCTCTGAATTATCTTTTCACCTATCTCACTCTCTCTCATATCCCTCCTTCCCTCCCCATATCTCCTTTTCCCACTCTCCAGTATCTCTCTCTCTCTCTCCCCCCGTGTCTTTACTCTTCTGCCACCGTGGTCACAGTGAGAGCTTTCACTTACCATTCCCTGGAGTGCCTCGTAACACGGTGCTGAAAATCGATGCCATCTAGAAAAAGGAGTCATGAATGACGGTCCCTTTTGTCGGCAACATTACTTATTAAAAGCTGATACACGCTAGCCCACCCACCCGCCCAACACAGCACAGGAATAGGCAAGATAGGAAATGGTCACGACCAGAGAAACGAAGGAGAGAGAGAGAGAGAGAGAGAGAGAGAGAGCAGATGGCTCAGCTGGTACGATGGAACAGAGGATAGGGAAAAAGACACGTACAGATCAAGAATATTAGAGAAAACGTTTCGCCACTAATGGCTTCTTCAGACCTAATACAGAGTATTAGAACTGAAGACGCCACTCGTGGCGAAACGTTCTTCTAATAAATGTCTTTATCTGTACGTCTTTTTCCACATCTTGTTGGTATCGCCATATCATTTTTCACAGAGGATAGGCCTGGCTCACAGGATGGGGATGCTTCAAATGATAACGGTGGACCAAAAGATAACCTGGGGAGAACAACTGGTAGAACGGGTGGGGTTTGAACCCATGGCAAGTCATTCATAAAACTGGCAGGCCAGTGTGCTAACTACTGTACTAAGCCAGTCTGGAGAGAACAAGTAACCTGAAGAGAATCATCAATGGATTGTCATCTCTGTTTTGAATCTTTCAGTTATCCAGCCCATCATTTTCCTTACGACTGCAATAACAACATTGTTGTGAGCTTTGAGTGCGAGATCCTCTTACATTATCTCTCACAAGTCTTTCACATTATACCTGCACTCTATTGAGTGATTCGAATTTATGGTGTATTCTCATCTAGTCGTTTTCTAAAAAATTTCTCTTGTGGAGAAACTAAATTTTTTCCTCGTTGAACATCATATTGTTGTCCATGGTCTCATGGAAGATTTGGTTTATATCAGCTTAGAAGTTCACATTATGCTCAATGGACGCCGCTCATACACATACTGGTATCGTCTGCCAAGGATAATATATGATAATATGAATGTCCTTCCCTACGTCGGATTAAAGATGACAGAGAAGTGGAGCAAATACTGAGCCTTAGTGTTCGCTGTAGTATCACTCCTGAGCTCACTGTTTACTATATTACTTTTTGGTTTTCTTTTGTTAGGAAGTTAAATACCCATCTGCTCACTTTATCCAGTTTTTTTTTTTGCATGTATTTTATGCACTATCATACTATAGTCGTATGTCGAAGGCTTTTGCAAAATCAGTGTGCACTACATTAGCATTTATCTTGTCGTCCGGTGCATCTTAAAACATCTTGTAGTGGTCTAGCAAGTGTGAAATGCAGAAACAATCCGGTCTAAAATCATGTGATTTTATGTGATTGGCAATCTTGCTTTTTAAACACTTTCAAATATCTTGCTAATGTGGGATGTTAGCGCTGGCATTTTTTTTTTTTTCAATTGTTTTATTGCCACCTTTGGAGTGGAACTATGTCGGTGGTTTTTAATGACAGTGAAAAAACTTGTGTGAAGACTCATTTTCCGTAGAATATTCAAATCACTGGTAATTGTTTTTCTCAATTCTTGATGAATATCGAGATCCAAGAGTGTCAGCCTGAGGCTGAATGCAGGATCATGCTATTAAAGATTTATTCATATACAAGTTGAGTTATGTCAAAAATTATGGGAATGTCAGCAAAGTTTCCAGTCTCATTCCTGAAAAACTCATTTGGGTTGTCAATGTTTAGACCAATTAAATGACTCAATGAACACAGTCATATCGCGACTTCAGTTTTTGCCATGTAATTATCAGTGTACCATCTCTCTTTAGTAAGGAACCGATACAAGATCAAATGTTAAAGATTATGATACCTCAGCTTCATGTTGCACAGTTTATCTGTAAATGGTATTGAGAAGCATCGCCTGAGGCCAGATTTTATTGGTGATTGTATAATTAACCAGGCTGTCGCTGCTAGCAGCCCGCAAGCTTACATGGCCATCACAACCTGACTGAACCGGCTAGTGATCAAGTTTTCTCTTGAAAACCTGTAATTCCTCCTTGTATCTTTGACACAAACTACCATGGACACCAGTTTGGTGCAGCCAGATATGAATGTTATTCCTGGAGATGTATTCCACTGCTGAGGTTCATCAAGGACAGCCACTCGTCACCCTGGGCTTGAGGTTCCCGGAGATGTATTCCAATGGTGAGGTTCATCAAGGACAGCCACTCGTCACCCTGGGCTTGAGGTTCCTGGAGATGTATTCCAATGTTGAGGTTCATCAAGGACAGCCACTCGTCACCCTGGGCTTGAGGTTCCCGGAGATGTATTCCAATGTTGAGGTTCATCAAGGACAGCCACTCGTCACCCTGGGCTTGAGGTTCCCGGAGATGTATTCCAATGTTGAGGTTCATCAAGGACAGCCACTCGTCACCCTGGGCTTGAAGTTCCTGGAGATGTATTCCAATGTTGAGGTTCATCAAGGACAGCCACTCGTCACCCTGGGCTTGAGGTTCCTGGAGATGTATTCCAATGTTGAGGTTCATCAAGGACAGCCACTCGTCACCCTGGGCTTGAGGTTCCCGGAGATGTATTCCAATGTTGAGGTTCATCAAGGACAGCCACTCGTCACCCTGGGCTTGAGGTTCCTGGAGATGTATTCAATGTTGAGGTTCATCAAGGACAGCCACTCGTCACCCTGGGCTTGAGGTTCCCGGAGATGTATTGCAATGTTGAGGTTCATCAAGGACAGCCACTCGTCACCCTGGGCTTGAGGTTCCCGGAGATGTATTCCAATGTTGAGGTTCATCAAGGACAGCCACTCGTCACCCTGGGCTTGAGGTTCCTGGAGATGTATTCCAATGTTGAGGTTCATCAAGGACAGCCACTCGTCACCCTGGGCTTGAGGTTCCCGGAGATGTATTCCAATGTTGAGGTTCATCAAGGACAGCCACTCGTCACCCTGGGCTTGAGGTTCTCGGAGATGTATTCCAATGTTGAGGTTCATCAAGGACAGCCACTCGTCACCCTGGGGTTGAGGTTCCTGGAGATGTATTCCAATGTTGAGGTTCATCAAGGACAGCCACTCGTCACCCTGGGCTTGAGGTTCCTGGAGATGTATTCCAATGGTGAGGTTCATCAAGGACAGCCACTCGTCACCCTGGGCTTGAGATTCCTGGAGATGTATTCCAATGTTGAGGTTCATCAAGGACAGCCACTCGTCACCCTGGGCTTGAGGTTCCCGGAGATGTATTCCAATGTTGAGGTTCATCATGGACAGCCACTCGTCACCCTGGGCTTGAGGGAGCCTCCCTAACCATTTCTCTGACTACGTTAGTTTGGTAGGTTAAAAACCTATCGACTGCACAACTGTCATTAAGGCTGCAACTCACCAGTGCAAATAAAATTAAAAATACCTAAATTCCTACTGGTGGAGCACGGCAGAGTGACTACTGGCTTACCGGTCTGACTGAGTAATCTGAAATCTCTAATCTGAAAATTTGTGTGAAATGTTTATGGACAGTATTCTTTTTCTGCCAATAATAATCAAAGGTGTTTCAAGGCTTCTACATCTTTCTTGATGTTTTGTAAAATTAATAGAGGTAATGTGTGCTGTATTATTATTATTATAATCATGGGGGAGCGCTAAATCCATAGGATGTGTGCTGTAGAATAATCTAAAAAAAAAAGTACGTATTTCTCACAAAAAGTAATTTTTTTTACAGATGCATGTAAGTATTTTAAATAAATATGATACTGAAACATATAACATATCCTTTGTTCAGTCGAACAAGGTTTAGTGACTTATTTTCATTAAAGATAATACAGATTATTTTTTTTGCTGACCAGCTTTCAGTTACACTTCATGAAAGATATGAATAAATACTGAGGACACAGTACAGGCCTATGGAATACATGAGAGGGGACTATGAGGTAATGGCAGTTGTTAGTTAGAATACAGTGAACTACCAAGCACAATGGGAGGTCAACACAAGATGGAACTTCTCACATGAATATGCAAGGCCATCTACTTGATGACTACCTGGTGATGGTGCTGTGGACCAACACAGCTGCGGCCAGGTCTCAGACCAGGTCTCATGGTTACTAGCCTGATCCATCAAGCTGACGGGGCTTGCAGCATGTGGTCTGACACAACCCAGCTCATCACGGATGGGTTGGAGAAATCTGTTAAACTCTCTAATGGAACGCGGTTAAAAATTTGTTGGTAATTTCCCTTATTTGTGAAGGACAGACGTTGAAAAATTTGCTTATGACTACTGAGTTATCAGCGCATTATTGGAGCCCTACTTTTCATTAAGGCATATTGCACTGCCTACCAAGTCTCACGTCTGAAAGATTCTGTTTACAACGGCTTAAGCCTTAAAGATTTGATGTGTCCATGATGGATCCTACTCTCGTGCATATTTTAGTATAGAATCCTCTGAGTCTAATGTGTTAGCTAGTACATCATTATATAATAATAATAATACAAATTTATTTTCCAGGAAGATTCGTGTGTGTTGCAAAGATTGGAATTGGCTTAATTTTTCCCATAAAATGCAACTTTAGCAGCAGTTTCGATTAAAAGTGAGATAAAAGTTCCCCGAGGTCCCTGCAGACGCCTCGATAATTATACAAATTGTTAATGGCAAGGTGAGGCTAGAACAAGACTGTACATGTGTACTACGATCAGAACAACAACAAGAACCCAAGAGCTTGACCTTATTCCTCGAAAACAGTCTAGTACAGTGATATTACACCATCCAGCACTGATGACCTTAGTGTGGAGGATGATCCCCAGACACCCAGGACTAAAAAAAAAAAAAAAATGACCCACTCCAGAATGAAATGAAGGTTTCAGTGTTCCCCATTCAGCGCTAAGGAGCCGGAAAATTAGTATTCATTTCGGTCCAGCATAAAGCACAAAATCCGTCGTCCAGAGTTGTTCGTGTGGATTTTAAAAGACTGCAGGTATGTGATGCTTGCCTCTGCGCACGCGTTCGCAACTGCATTGTTCTGAGCGTGTTGCGTGTTCTTATTGCTGTGTGTGGTGTGTGCTCCATCGCACGCACGCGCCACTGTACGAACGCACCATCATATGTACACCACGAACACACACACACACACGTCACCCGTAGACACATGCTACACGCATATAGAAACCATCTCACGCACACGCCTGCAACCAACTACTCACTGCATGCAGCAGTGAGTGAATTCAGGTGGAACCAGGACACCCACACCCATCAACAACCCATTGCTTACATTTCCCACCCACCCTATTATATCCAAAGGGGAGGGGAAAGCACTAAACCTGTAGGTGTCATACAACGCCTGGGAAACGGAAAGTGAACAGTTTTGACACGAGGAAAGGAAAGTAGTTAGAATTCCTTGCAACCAATAGCCCTTCACCGACACCAAGGAGCGTTGTAACGCTCTGTGCCCTGAGAGAGGCAGCAGAGGAACTGTGTGCCCTGAGAGAGGCAGCAGAGGAACTGTGTGCCCTGAGAGAGGCAGCAGAGGAACTGTGTGCCCTGAGAGAGGCAGCAGAGGAACTGTGTGCCCTGAGAGAGGCAGCAGAGGAACTGTGTGCCCTGAGAGAGGCAGCAGAGGAACTGTGTCCTGAGAGAGGCAGCAGAGGAACTGTGTGCCCTGAGAGAGGCAGCAGAGGAACTGTGTGCCCTGAGAGAGGCAGCAGAGGAACTGTGTGCCCTGAGAGAGGCAGCAGAGGAACTGTGTGTGCCTCTAACAACAATCTTCATCAAGTCTCGACAGACTTGACTGCCGGGGAGTGGAAGACAGCAAATGTAGTCCCAGTTTTTAAGGAGACAGAGTACAATGATGACAATAAGTAAATAAGGCAATGCGGGTTATGCCATTTTTTTATGAAGATGTTTCGCCCTGCAGGGACTATTAAATGATCAAGTCCCTGATGGACGAAACGTCTTAGCAATAAAATGTCATAACCCGCATTGAGAGTCGTACTTAATTACATCAAGGGACGAGAGTCCATAGAAGATGGTGGTGGTGCAGGCACCAACAGTGTTGTGACGCGTGGTGGTGCAGGCACCAACACTGTTGTAAGGCGTGGTGGTGCAGGCACCAACACTGTTGTGAGACGTGGTGGTGCAGGCACCAACACTGTGTTGTGAGACGTGGTGGTGCAGCCACCAACACTGTGTTGTGAGACGTGGTGGTGCAGCCACCAACACTGTGTTGTGAGACGTGGTGGTGCAGCCACCAACACTGTGTTGTGAGACGTGGTGGTGCAGCCACCAACACTGTGTTGTGAGACGTGGTGGTGCAGGCACCAACACTGTGTTGTGAGATGTGGTGGTGGTGCAGGCACCAACACTGTGTTGTGAGACGTGGTGGTGCAGGCACCAACACTGTTGTGAGACGTGGTGGTGCAGGCACCAACACTGTTGTGAGACGTGGTGGTCAGGCACCAACACTGTTGTGAGACGTGGTGGTGCAGGCACCAACACTGTTGTGAGACGTGGTGGTGCAGGCACCAACACTGTTGTGAGACGTGGTGGTGCAGGCACCAACACTGTTGTGAGACGTGGTGGTGCAGGCACCAACACTGTTGTGAGACGTGGTGGTGGTGCAGGCACCAACACTGTTGTGAGACGTGGTGGTGCAGGCACCAACACTGTTGTGAGACGTGGTGGTGCAGGCACCAACACTGTTGTGAGACGTGGTGGTGCAGGCACCAACACTGTTGTGAGACGTGGTGGGGCAGGCACCAACACTGTTGTGAGACGTGGTGGGGCAGGCACCAACACTGTTGTGAGACGTGGTGGTGCAGGCACCATCACTGCTGTGAGACGTGGTGGTGGTGCAGGCACCATCACTGTGCTGTGAGACGTGGTGGTGGTGCAGGCACCATCACTGTGCTGTGAGACGTGGTGGTGGTGCAGGCACCAACACTGTGCTGTGAGACGTGGTGGTGCAGGCACCAACACTGTTGTGAGACGTGGTGGTGCAGGCACCAACACTGTTGTGAGACGTGGTGGTGCAGGCACCAACACTGTTGTGAGACGTGGTGGTGCAGGCACAAACACTGTTGAGACGTGGTGGTGCAGGCACCAACACTGTTGTGAGACGTGGTGGTGCAGGCACCAACACTGTTGTGAGACGTGGTGGTGCAGGCACCAACACTGTTGTGAGACGTGGTGGTGCAGGCACCAACACTGTTGTGAGACGTGGTGGTGCAGGCACCAACACTGTTGTGAGACGTGGTGGTGCAGGCACCAACACTGTTGTGAGACGTGGTGGTGCAGGCACCAACACTGTTGTGAGACGTGGTGGTGCAGGCACCAACACTGTTGTGAGACGTGGTGGTGCAGGCACCAACACTGTTGTGAGACGTGGTGGTGCAGTCACCAACACTGTTGTGAGACATGGTGGTGCAGGCACCAACACTGTGTTGTTCACCCTGCCAACCAGACCACCAATCTTTGCACTGGATCTTAAAATTCATGTTCACTATAAACTGAACAACGTTATTTTTACTGCCTATTATTATCCAATCTCGCACGCATTAACGGGGTCACTATTAATGGTAAAAATCTGAAGTCAAAATATTTCACCATGCACTGTAGCTATTACTATCTCAATTAGAAGTAATCCACGATTATACCAATAAATATTCTTCTTATAATCGCCTAATGGAACGTTCCAATTATTCTGTTTTTATTTTTAAATCGATTACGATTACTGAATAACTGGTTTTTACAATTAATATTGTTACAAGATAGTATTTATTTTTCATATTTTGTTTGGAAGGGCAATATAAATAAATCTTTGAATATTATTTTCTTTGCCGGATACAGTGCAGTAATGCCCTCTGGACTGACCCCTCAACTGCATTACTTGAACCTGCCCTCTGGACTGACCCCTCGACTGGATTACCTGAACCTGACCTCTGAACTGACCCCTCGACTGGATTACCTGAACCTGCCTTCCCTGTCCTATTCAGAATAGGCGTATTTTCCTATAGCCTTCTTACAGTCTAGTTTTTTTTAGTAATAATGGTAGAATTACCTAAAAATTGTTAGGTACATGGACACAAATGCAACTAATGTGACATTTTTACTGTGGCAACGTTTCGCTTTGCAGGGAATTTGTCAAGCAGATAAGCTTGACAAAGCTCCTGGAGAGCGATACGTTGACACAATAAAATTTCATATTAGTTGCATCTGCATCTATTTACCCAAATTTTCTTTCTTTGCTGACCACGGATCAAGCGAGGCGACTCATCTTTTAAAATCTGAAACCCAAAAATCGAATGGAAAATTAAAAAAAATTCTCATCCCTCCTGCGTTGTCTCTATTTTTTTTCTGAACCTCCCCAGGAATAACTTATTTTACTCTCCCTGCTTCCTGATTATGTTTAATTTGACTCCTCTGTTTACTTATTAATTCAGCTGGGCCGTATTATATTCTCCCTACCCCCTATTCCTACCAAGGATTATATATTTTCCGGCTGTGTCCCGTCTTATTTTCCTCTCTATTCCGGATTACCCAGTTTCCCACTCTGCTTGGATTACTTAGCGCCCCCCTCTTCCCTCTACCGCTCCCTGCCCCTGCCAGTGCCACCTTCTCAGCCTCTACCTCGTCCTCACCACACGTCACTTTTGCACGTTCTATACCTTGCACTTCCTTAATTATTTTAAATGCCAAGTTTAGGCACATTAATTTTGCGTAAACACACACACACACAAGGAGGAATAACATCTTGTAGGAGTGTGGAAGAGCCAGTTGTGGGTGTAGGGGAAGTTCGTGAGGCAGTGGGTAGAATGAAAGGGGGTAAGGCAGCTGGGATTGATGGGATAAAGATAGAAATGTTAAAAGCAGGTGGGGATATAATTTTGGAGTGGTTGGTGCTATTATTTAATAAATGTATGGAAGAGGGTAAGGTACCTAGGGATTGGCAGAGAGCGTGTATTGTTCCTTTGTATAAAGGCAAAGGGGACAAAAGAGAGTGCAAAAATTATAGGGGAATAAGTCTGTTGAGTGTACCTGGTAAAGTGTATGGTAGAGTTATTATTGAAAGAATTAAGAGTAAAACAGAAAGCAGGATAGCAGATGAACAAGGGGGCTTTAGGAAAGGTAGGGGGTGTGTAGACCAAGTGTTTACAGTGAAACATATAGGTGAACAGTATTTGGATAAGGGTAAAGATGTTTTTGTGGCATTTATGGATTTGGAAAAGGCATATGATAGGGTAGATAGGGGGGCAATGTGGCAGATGTTGCAGGTGTATGGAATAGGAGGAAGGTTACTGAAAGCAGTGAAGGTGAAGAGTTTTTATGA